>JAGGAU010000058.1:0-55910 GCA_017657275.1 Termitomyces sp. T108 | reverse complement strand
ATGCAACATGGCCATAGACTCCAAGCATGAAATATATTGATTCAAAAAAAAAAAAAAAAAAAAAAAAAACTATTAGCCCTACCTGCACTGCTTTTAAATAGGCCAATACATACCCCAGGTTCTGTAGTACTTGGTTAGAGTATTACTGATAGTTCTGGGGCTTTCTTAATAGCTGAGATAGTTCACTCAATTTCACACTGAGGTTTTGACAATAACTTGTAGGTTGAAGTAGTAGGGTTACTTTTCAAAATATAAAATGTTTGGAAATGTAGAGGGTTATTACAAACTTCAGCATTCAGCATAAGTGATTCACTCCCTGAGAACCACTGAGCCTTTGTCTATAATCTGCCTTTTTGATTGCTTGAGGTTTTCAGCAAGCCTAAGTAATTCACTTCCTGGGAACCACCAAGCCTTTGCCTATTAATTGTCTGCCTATTCCTTACTCTAACCAGACTATTTATACCTTTTCCTCCTGTGCAAGACCACCCTGTTATCTGACTACCAAGCCCACTGATCAAGCTATTATTTAAATTGTTCTTCCTATTTTGGTGCCATCATTCATCCTTCCTGTCTCCTATTTTCTTCATTCTTATTTGCTTCCACCATTCTATCATACTCTCCTTCCTTCATTCCATTCCTGTTTTGGTATTCTCTAGCTTGGATCAGTGAATCATCCCCCTGGGGTCCTGATCCATTTTGCTGGAACAATGACCCAGGCCTCTGGAGTAATGATCTATTAATCAGATCATTGTATCCATGATTTCTCTCCATTTGTCTAGCTCCTTTTGGCCATCTCTTTCCTCCATAGCAGTAACTGGGGCATTGTTGAGCTTGTCGGCACTCTATTGGTCCTTTTTCCAGTCTGTTTTGTAGTTTTTGAAGGTGTACAGAAAGATGCAGTATTTTGGAACTTTTGAGTTCCATTTTTCTGCAGACAATTTCAATTTCTTGTCCATGTTACTTGCTATGTTTTTGGAACGTTTTGAGGTATCACCAATGTCCTTTCCATCCCTCTCACACTTCTCTTGGTCAATCTCTCAGCCATAATAAGTGCTCAATGCCAGACTTCCCCTCCATTATTCTGCCCCTCTTCTATTCACCATGTCTCTCCCCACTGGTCCCAAGAAACCTGCTGCACAAGATCCTTATTCTCTCCTTGAGAATTCAATCCTCCGTGATGCTAACCAGCGCATTCAAGGTATCAAGCATTATCCTGCCTTTGCCTATCATCTGTCTTGCTGAAGAAGCCGAGACTAAGGAGTCTCTGGTCCTTGTTACTCATTATGTTGGGGCTGTGGAACTTGTATGCTCTTTCCTTGATAAGGTTGTTGGGTTGTTGACCTTTGAAGTGTACAGTGCGTCTGCATGAATATTGATGTCCTTGATTGATCCTTCATACGAATATAATAGGACCTACAGTGCTGAAGATATCATTGGAATTTTTCTTGGAAAGCAGTCGTGCCTGACGTCCGAAAGGTGGAGGTTGGATTAGCCAGGTAGCAACTCGTCATAAAAGGAAGAAAGGGGCAACTTGTCTTTGTAGTTCTACATCTGTCCTCATTCATCATGGTACTGGCAGATCCGCTGCACATTCAGTGACTAATTCCTGTCATTGTTCGAGTTGGAACAATGTTCACCACTGCCAATTCTAGTCCTAGCTCTCTAGAAATAGCGAACAGAATCTTTAGAAAAAATGATAGTGAACACCCGTCATGTCATCTCATAACGTTCAGTACACGATACTCAAACTCATCAATCCAACAGGTAAGTTAATCTTAGAATGTAAAGTTATACAATGATAGCTGAGGGATATCTTTATGTAGAAGCAGATATTGAGGCGGTTACCAATACACTTGCACAATGCTTTCACGAAGGTTTGATATTCATGCGCCATCTCTGCACAGTGGTGTTCCATGTTTCGGCCCTCAGACAAATGTGTTCATATCATCACCGCCCATGATCCAAAGCTCTACGTGCCCTACTTCAGATCACAAGTTGTCGCCGCTGTCATCGATGGAGTGATATATGTGGCTAAAGATCCCAACGGAACCCTGGTTGGTGCTGCTATCTGGTTCGGACCTGGACAAGAAGTGTTTGCAAGGTAAACTCAAGTGTATTTGCCCCATGACCACGCCACCTGATCCTGTTCTTGTTCACTCGCACAAAGCCCTAGACAAGAAAATGAGGCAAGGAAACCTTTCGAACATTTATTCAGTCCACAACTCAAAGCTTGGTGGGATGATGTGGTAGGCCCTATCCCATCATTCAAAAATCCAAGTGGCCTGACAACGAAATTTGCTTTATGAGCTAACGCTGGCAGATAGTGCCTTTGAATTGAGATCATTCGGTCCAGGCACGAAGCGCCGAGGATGGCACTTACAGGTGATTGGCATTGTTCCCCAGTTTCGACGGCGGGGTGTCGCCGCGACGATCATACATGAAGTACGACGGATTGTACGTGGCAATTTCTTTCAGCATCGATTATTGGACGCCAATGTTTCTATGCCCAGGCAACTAGAGAGCACCTGCCAGTGACTCTTGAGGTGGAAACCGAGACACTTGTAAGTCTACAAGCCCTTAATAGTAGGTTGGTCGTCTCATTTTCACTACTGTCAGGTCAAAGTGTATTCTTCCCTTGGATTTGCGCTAAAACACAAAGTTGACGTTCGGAGTGTGTGGGGTGATTTCTCGATGTATGGTTTAATGACGGAACCATAAGGCCAATTAGAGTAAAGCAAGCGTGGTGTGATGATATCCAGTGGGCACATCCAAATGAGTGACAGACGATAAACTTCTCGATAGCTTCATTCCTTAGATGTGCATCGTCTAAATGGGTTTTGCGTGGCGAGTTGCCTCACGAGAACACCACAAGAAACTTGAAAGTATTATTTTGGAGGCAACGAGATCCAGATGTAAAGAGCACAATATTCCACCATTGCATTCCTCAGGACTTAAGTCATTCAAAGCAGGGATGAATATGGCAAACGATAACGTTATCATGGTCTTTCATGAACCTTTGTCACGAGAGTTTCCTTGTCAAACAAGGGAAAACGAGATTTGGTATTGCATGATGACGTCTCCTGGACTTTCCAGACTGCCGCCATAACCATAACTTCTTGCAGCGCTTCCCGCAAAGACCGATGATTTATGCAGATGTAGATCGTGGATCTTGCGCCGACAGCCGACCTCAAGATCACGCCCATCCATGCAGTGCCGTATATCTCAACTGTTCTCGGATATTCGCACATATTCTTCGGAGTGGGGTTTCAAAAACTTCTTCCCTCGAAGGCGCAACCACACACACCTCGAAATCCTCCAAATTCACGAATGATAGAATAGCCTGAACAACCCGTTCAGGTACGAAGGTCCGAGCAACTAGGTACGTTGTTCTTTACGTGGTTCCGAGGTCATATTGCTCGGGTCGTGGATCAAACCAAGATACTTGTGCGGAATCTCGCGAAGACATCTCTGAGACCCGTTGTCAAGCGGAAGCATCTTTGTCGTAGATTGTGCCCCTGGGACCTTTTTGCCAAACGGAAGAATTTGAGAGACGCGGTGGCTATTTTGTCTCCGGACAATCGTAGGAGAATTCAAGTCCCAGAATAACTTGGATCAACTTTTTGGGTTCTTGAGAAGGTTGAATGAACATTGTCAAGAAGGATGATTTGAAGATATATACCTTCATTGAAATCGAAAGACTCCTGCGTTCCCAACGGACTAGGACCATCCGCGATTTGCGAGTAAAGGAAGCCCAGTGACAAAGCAACGATTAAGCTGCTCTCAAAGTCTTCGCTCAAGTCAGACAAACAGTCGATTCGAGACGTCTGGTTTAACAGGTCTTCCTTAACATTCAACCTAGGCCACCAGGCTGAGACTGCCTCAGACAATGTCTAATGGAATTTTGGTCACAATGTCAAGGCTTTTATTCTGCGGAAACTTACCGACGAGCCCGATTGGAGCTGCTTTAGCGCTGCTTGATATCTGCTGTCTCACATCTCATACCCAGAAACAGGAAATAATCGGGGTGGATTGTACTCGCATCGATGGCAGTATCGGAAGATTTTTGGTTCAATTTCAATGTTTGTTGGCCGACGTACACCCAAGTTAATGGTTATTTTTCGCAAGCGCTTGCCTGGTTGTTCCACACGGAATATCCGGGTGCGAGAAAAAGAAGAACTTGATGGGGGGGATCTGCCCACTGATATTGCAGTAGTACTCTCTGAAGAATTGTAGTAATTAATCGTTACCATTGCATCGTAAGTGATGTTAGCGTCGGCAGGTCGGAGGACTGAAGTAACAATAGAGGAGAAGTATGGTGCCTGCCACGTCGCAACCAAAGCCGGATTCCTGTCCATGCATTTCAAGGGAGTTGGCCGAAGAGGATCGTTCTCCTCGACTCTGTCAAAAAGCCTTTTGAGAGAAATGCCATTATGAGAATTATTGGAGTCCCTATTTCGCGACAAATTTGGGCTTTCATTTAGTAGCAGAAAGAAAACTCTGATTGAATAGCTTACCTTGCGGCTTATAGGAATAGCAGGGTGAGCCACAGGCTTTCCAAGTGGGGTTATCCAAAGACTTCAGAATCCTATACTTTGTGCTACAGACAGATGTGACTTGAAAATGACGTTTAAAAAACTTTTTGCGATCCACTAAAAAAAACCGAGAATACTCGCTGAGTCCCAAGTGTGGCGCGTCAACATGTGCAAACATATACATAGGACTCCCAAAACGGTAAACTTTGTCCACGCCTCTTGACAGAGACTTCCAGTTGATATCAAAGAAAACCGCTCGTCTGGTCACAATAACGTACTTACCATAGCACCGCTGTTTCCCTGTGTTTATCCACGTCTTCCTATATATAATGATAAATTTGCGACTGTATCCTTGTTTTCCGATGCTCTGAAACGGCCCCCGCAGAGGTCCTTCCGGAGTGATAACTAGGGTCTGGTAGTCCTAGTATCCAGATGCGGCGTCAGTTTTTACAGTTTCATGCGGGTTCGAGAGCGTCGTTGCTTTGTTGATACCATGGGAGGTAGGTTTATGGTTGACTTGTCACTGTGTAATACCGACTTGATTTTTTTTTTCCTTTCATCCCTTTCAGTGAATGATATGGCATAATCGCGATATGCAGAAGTTGGTACTCTTTAAATACGCGCGATTGTGAGTTTGGTTTTTTTTTCGTGTCGACGATTGCGGCATGCAAACTCGGACACAATTTCAGTGTTTCAAAAGTGGATCTTGAAGACAGCGATTTTCACTGCAAGTCTCCGTTTGTGAAGTCCTCTTCGTAATCTATCTGCCCAGGTTTGAAGCACTGCTTAGATGCGCCTATCGCTGCTGACCATCACAAAGCGTGATTGCACATATGGTCCGTGCGCAACACCGTCGACCATATAAGCCCGACCTCGACACCTTAGCGCCTCATACTTACCTTGATGGCACAAGCCCCTTCACGTATCCGGGTTTGTGGGCCATGGAGACTCCCCATAGCACGGCGACCCTGTCCATACAGGGAGTGTCTGCGGCTTGTATGGGCTTCGGCTCATGCACCGTCTCAATATTTTCCTGTCCTGCTCCGGCCACTCTGGCTGGGCAGGCGCTTTTTTTTCGCTTTTTCGTGGTCCTAACCCTAACCCTAGGTATGCACAGATCGATAAATGATTTGAGGAATCTATACCGACGTATAACGTAATGGTGATGTGACAGACATAATATACTGAGACCCAGCTGTAGTAGTCCCTCAGACTTGCTTATGCGTCGGCACATTGATTTAATTTGTTTGGTGACAAAAACGGTTTTTTTGAACCGCCATTCTTCTTCTTGTAATTATAAAGAGGAGAATAGAACTCACTGCCAGTGCTTCTAAGGCTTTCCTTAGCTTCCAAGATTAAAATTGATTCGTGCGCGTTAATACTCTCGGCGGAATCCCGGCGTTTGCCCACCATCTGACAATCTTTACACAAAGCGTCGCCGACTGCTACCTCTGTCCTGCTCAATGCCGACCCGCTAATCCACCGAACTTCATCCAAACGTAGACACATGACAATGACTACTGTTCTCGCCGTAATTCTTTAAAAGAATGACCATCTTAATAGATGAAGTGTAAGGCTTCTTCTAACAATGAGACTCATTTTACAGTTCGTTGCCCTTGCGGCTCTTCTTACCTCCACTACTCTTGCTCAGTCACCTGTTTGGGCTCAATGTAAGTGATGATCCTCCCGCCCAAATGTCAAGCTAATTGAATACCGACCAGGCGGTGGTACCGGCTGGACAGGATCGACGACGTGTGTTGCAGGGCACGTATATACCTCCAATCGCACACTTGGCCACTTCTAATTTTCGTGTGTAGATCTGTATGTACATACCAGAATGATTGTCAGCGGGAAAACCTCATATTTCGGTGACAAAACTGAAGCCACTTTAACAGGGTATTACCAATGTGTTCCCGGAGCAGCCTCTGCGACCTCTAGCGGGACATCCGCTACCTCGACTAGCACATCCTCTCCTGTCTCCACTGTCAAGGCAAACTATTGGTTTAGCTTGTGAGTTCCGTCATATTGTCGACATGTAATTGATTTCTCATTCTTTCTAATACAAGCGGCGACTCCTACACTCAGACCGGCTTCGACCCCACTCTCACCCTTCCCGCCGTCGGCAACCCCTTGGGCAACCCAGTCTACCCGGGTTACACCGCGACCGGTGGCCAGAACTGGGTCGACTACGTGACCACGGAATTCAACAACTCCCTTCTCTTCACCTACAACTACGCCTACGGGGGCGCCACCATCGACGCCACCCTCGTTGCACCTTACACCCCTACCGTCTTGTCTCTGACGGACCAGGTCAACCAATTCTTGAGCGGCGCAGGCACCAAGCCCGTGGCGACTCCCTGGACCAGCGCCAACTCGCTCTTCTCAGTTTGGATTGGTATAAACGACATCGGTAACAGCTACTACCTGGGAGGTGATCGTGATGCGTATGACATGTCGCCCGTTCTCGTCTTATCGCTGAGTCATCTTTTTCGCTCTAGTTTTTCCGATACTCTATTGGCCGCCGAGTTCGCCTTGGTCCAGAAGCTTGTATGTCGTCATCATGTCATCATTCTATGTCATTGATTTGACACTTTTTTTTCTCTTGACAGTAGTTTGCGCTAAATCAATGTGCGGTTATGTCCGTTTTCTGATCTGACCTTTTACAGCGATGTCGGAGCAAGGAACTTCCTCTTCGTCAACGTTCCTCCTGTTGACCGCTCTCCATTGGTGCTTTTATTCCCTTCTGATTTTGTTGTTCACTGCTCAGGAATTGTTTGTTTTATCAGATGACCGCACAAGGTACCTCGGCTACTTCGCTTGAAGCAGGTGTCATTGCTGGGTTTAATACTAAACTGCTGCAATACGCCGCCGATTTCAAAGCGAACAATACTGGAGTATGTGTCAAAATCGTCTTGCGATGCATTCTAAACTCAAACGGCATTTTTAAAGGTGACGAGCTACGTCTGGGATTCTAACGCTCAGTTCTCAACTATCCTTGATAACGCTTCCGCTTACGGGTTTATTGATAACTCGACTATCGGCTCGAACTCTAACGATTTCTGGGGGTGAGTTCTCTTTATCGTTAATCAGGATTGTCTATCTGAACGTAGTGTACATCTTTCTACAGTAACAATCTTCATCCGAGCAGTATGTTCTTCCCTATCTTTTTTCCTCGACGACTAATACCTTTTACAAGGCTACGCTCACTACTACTTTGGTCAAGAGGTTGGTCAGGTCGTACTCAAAAACACTATCTGGTGAACGACCTTGGACTCGTGGTACATCCTGTATTTTCTGTAGAAGTTCATAATATGATCATATGACATCTCGAATCGAACACCATTCTTTCATATCGGAATGCAGGAATCGTCACGCGCCGGCGGAACCTAAGTGCTCAGTTCACCGCTGGTGACATTACATTGAAAGAATTCGAAAAAAGAATGATCATAAATAACCCCGGGACCGTTCATGTGTGCTGTGCTAGAAGCAAGAGCGTGGAATTCGATTTCATCTTTTCGGCAGCGACGTGACATTCCTGAGAGTTTGCATGTCTTGTGTACGATTTGTTAACCAATTATATGCATTGAATATGAAACTAGTCTTTGCATGATTAAGGGAACTAAGTAGTACTGCATATTACCGAGATTATCGAAGCTAATGATTTATATGTACAGAAAGTAGTAAGTAATCCGAAAGCAAAGCATGGATAGCATGTGGAGATAGCGATTAAAAGACCAGATGAAGTTAAACTTCATCGTACAAGAAATATCCAGACAGAAATTATAACATGAGCCTCCACGAAAAACAAGAACATAGATGATTGAGACGGCAAGTAACATATTAGTCGTCGCCGTCGTCCCAATCAGATCCTGACTCGTCCGAGCCATCCGAAATCGCAACACCTTCGTAGATCTTCACAAGTTCAGGAGCCACCGTGCCCGTGATATTACTCGATGGGGAAGACGAGGCTTCAGAAGCTACGTCATGAGCATCGATGGGGGTCTTCTTCTTACGCATTCCACGACGATTGATAGTCGGATACTGACAATCTAGCCCACGACGAGCACATTGACTGATTAACGAATGAGTAAACAGACCAAACGTAGAAATAGAACCCCAAATACACGTACTTGCAGGTGGGATCATCGCTTCCCTTTGGTGGCGGTCCACACGCGATCTTCCTGCCTCGACAAAAGAGGCAAGCCATGATCGGCTTGCCATTTTTATCCCGCAGCATCTTCGGACGCTTGTTCGGTGGCGACGTGCTCCTCGAACCCTCGCGGGAAGGCGAGTGGGAATGTGAGCGGGAGCGGGCACTGGGACGAGGAGACGGCAGCGAGTACGGGTGAGGACGTTGGCGATGGGTATGGTAGTGGCGACGACGGATCGATATAATGTCTGCGTCAATGTGCGGCTCGATGTCCAGTAAGGGCAGCGCAGGAACCGGTATTGACAACAACGGTTTCTCGCCGAGGTTGAAGGCCGAATGAAGGAATTCATCAGCGGCTATGCCATCTATCTCCCAATCACCAGTATACCGCGGTTGGATGGCGGGTGCATTGGAGGGGACGACGATGGGTGTAACGGGGGATCGACTAGAGGGAGGTGTAGAGGGCGGCGTGTCAATAGTAGAGCGCGATGAAGCCGGGGATGTAGACGGGTAGGGATTTTCGATAATTCGTGGCCTCCGGGGCGAATGAACTTGCACTTTCCGTACGTGCTTACCCGATCGCCGGGCTGGCGCCAAGAGCTCGAGGGTACGCAATATGTCGTCGTCCTCAGGTGGCGTCAGCGTCGACATCAGCGCTTGCGGCCCATTGGCGGCCTAATTGAGGATTAGTAGCTGTAGAATCAGCGACAATTGCTTACTTACTGAAAAAGTCTCTTGGTCGACACGGAGATACCCCTGGTCGTTTAAGAGTGTCATGTCAGGGGTACGAACACTAGCTGGGCTATCGTGAACACCATGGCCAGTCGCACTGCCGCTATAATCATAATGGACACTCGGCATCGGGGGTGTCGGGGTCTTGGACGCTGCCGATACCTTGTAAACCTGACAGGGAGGCGGAGACGGGGCAGTGAGTGCACCTCCCAGCGTATATGTCGTGAAGGCAACAGCCGGAGTGGGTGCAGTGGTATGATTGGGAGCGCATGGCGCGATTGTCATATTATAGGTAAGATCGATCGAGTTTTGATACTGAGCGACTCGAGAGTCTGCCCATGGTGCAAAAGGAAATTGCTCAGCGATCCAGCGGTTAATCGCAGCCTGTCGAGCCTCGGGAAAGGTGGCGTAGAAGCCCTCGTCCTCCTCAAATTGGGTTCTTTCGAAGGACGAGCTTGGGAGGGTAGCGATGTGAGTTCGAAGCTGGCAAGTGGTAAGCCACAGAAAATCTAGAGGCTCATAAGACATACCTTTTGACGTTCGAACTCCCAGGAAAGTTCGGCTTCACAACGAGACATTGGATAAGGATGGCACGGCTGCTTGAAAGGAGAGGAGGAAGAAGCGGCCGTCGTATGGGGAGAGTCTGCGTACATCGTAGCCATTTATTTTGTTCTGTGATAGTGGATTTTTTGGATACGCGAGAGGTTGACCACTTTCACTCCATGAGCTTTTGTACGCTGAGAGAGGGACGTACGATTTGAGCGAACTGTCAAAGTAAAAAAGAGGTTAGACTCCTGGACCCTGCACATAAAGCAGGGACGGAATGCTGAGAACAAACAAACTAATTGGCAACGAACCTACGAATCTCCGTTTTCCCTTTTGGTACGTCGACTCAATTGTGGTTCGTCCTCCATTCATCCGAGCCGTATGATGCAAAGTGAGCCAGCCAGATGGATCTCACAAAAATTTTACCATTCGGATTTTGCGGGCGTTCATGGAATGAGACTCCTGGGTCTTCATGGGCAACCAAGCTCTAGATTTCCATGAAAAAAAAAACTGTCCAAGTAGTGTTGAGTTGTAGGTGACCAGTTCGTGTTTACTTGTCAACGAGTTGGACTGGATTAAGGTACTTCGGAACAGAAATAATTTTTCCTTGCCTTTGCCAAATATCTTTGGCGAGATTGATTCTACCCGATCGCAAGGGACTCCCTGACTTCGACTTCTGTGACAATGTGAGGGACTCGTGGGGTTCTGAAGATCTGCCTTCAATCTTTTACAATCGTCGTAAAGATTGTTTACGAAATTTGTTGTTGTTCAGACGCTGAGATTAAGTTGCGAGGACCGTCAAAGCCAATCTTTGACCCACGTTTCACATCAACATCGTGTGCCGAAGCTTACAGGTCGCCATAATCATTAAAGTGGATCCACATTCAGCTTGAGGGGAAAATATTTCATCCACTTCGTAGGCTTGTATAATTTGTCCTAGCCTCGCGACTGATCAGACTTTTTGATCACGCGGCTTGAGACAATTCTTCAATTTCAACTCAGCTTTGGAGCGAGTAACTTCATGTTGACCTCTTCAAGTTCCACACAACCGACAAAAAAATTGAGGAAGGCTTGAAAGCTGATGTACTTGCAAGAGGGTGATTTTCCGAAGCGTTGCCGATAGTACACACTTGTGCGGCTGCTATGTATCTGGACCTGAATTTCGATTATGTTGAATATAACACAATTTGATGGTTGCCTTGCACGTCTCTAATGAAGTTTTGCAGTGGCGCAGGATCGAGTAGCGACGAGCTCGCTTACGCGGTATAACGACAGGAACTGCTGACACGCCGCACACAAATCACAAAGCTTAGTAGTTGGTCATCCTGTTACAGTAGTTCTCGCAGCCTATAAACGGAACTGTAATCAACGCCAGGAGCGACAGATACGATGGAACTTGAAAGTTTTCAAATCTTCGTGACATCGTGATCATCAAGAGGTGGGTACAGCTCCGCGAAAGATTAACACGTGGATCTCACGGCTGGCTCGCCATTCCTGATCGCGCCGTCGTTGTGGTTCTGTGGAGGATGCGTCTTTTTTAAAAATGTTCATTAGGAACTGATCGTGCGCGTGAAGGTTGGCGACGACGCGGGTTGCGTGACGATCTCGCTTGAGCCTCATGTGATGTCGAGCGATGTGGCATCATGGCATGGGAAATTGAACTGACCTCATCATCCTGATGGAGAATCAAAAGTGAAACAAAAAAGATATCCGCGAGCCAGATTTAGGCCAGATCCACACAGTTCGACGTCTTGGGCACGAAAGAAGACAAATTAAATAAAAGTTGCAAATTGATACGAATAATGGTAAAACAAATAAAGAAAAAGAAATATACCTTTGTAGCTTTGTATCGGTTCAAAGTCAATTCTGTATCTCCACGTTATGAGAGACGATCCGCTCAGTGTTTCGTTACGAACCGAGATGCGCAAATTGCCACTGTCGGTAAGAGCGGAGGCGACTATACATCACGGATTCAGCACGCGGTCGTAGAGAGGAAGGGGAGATCCAGAGGAATGTAGGCGACGAGTGGGGAAAGAAGGGGAAACGAGCGGCGGCGGCGTACTTCTGGAAGACACGGGACTTACAGCGGTCTTCGCCCTCAAAAGTGGATGAGGTGCAGGCGAAAGTGGAATCTGGCGAAGCAAGTCAACATCGGCTGTGAGATCAACCAATGAGAAAAAACGCACCAGTCTGGAGCAGATAAGGCACCCTAGTGGGGGCCTTGCAATGATCGAGTCAATAATTTGCAAATATATATAAAGGGTTGTTGGATGCAGGTGCCTTGTTGCGTGCGTTGCATGCGGATGTCAGAAATGGGAGACTTGAGACTATTGTGTAGGTGCATATATCACCTACGTTGATTGAAATTGGGAGGACTAACTACTGTTTTGACTGGAGTATGTTGTTACGTTGAAAATCACCCGACACGGAGAAGGTTGGGTCGCTTGACATCTTGGGAGGTGAATATGCTTACTACATGAAGGATCAAAACTTGAGGTTGGGGCCGGCGGCCGATTGGCAGTGGGAAAGCGGGAGGAGCCCCAATGTCTGCTGTGATGGTCCTAGTCGTACCTCACACATGATCCAAACTGAAAGCACTGAGAAAGTTCATACAGTGACACAAAAATGTTGGAGACGCCTTCTGTTTTTTTTTCGATTGAATCCTAGTCGAAAAAGGTACAGACCAAGAATCGTGTTTGCTGTGTTTTCCCCTGATGGTGATCTGTCGCTGCAACTAGATGATTCTTGCATACCAATCGAGAGAAAAAATCTTCAAGATAAACTCTATCACTGTCTTCAAAGAGCCTGGATGTTGGTCATTCCAGTGCAGAGTTGACGCTTCAGACAGATGGTCGACCCAGTGATCACTGAGGTTTACCACTAAGATGTCTGCCAGCCTGTGGTTCGATGGGCGGCACGCTCGCAGTCCCACGGTTCTTGTGTGTTGAGGTTGAACGTTGGAGTTAGAGTGTGCGTGGGATGGGTATCAGTACGGTGTGTATGAGAACAAGAAAACAAGCCGCGTTGATTTGATTAAAATTTAGAACAACCTCATGGGATTTGAACAAAACCAAGAACAACAAATCGAATGTTGAAATGATTGCTGACTCAGCAGAGATCTTCACTGTAAAGGGTTACTTACTTCTACGAGTGACGCCTTGGATTACAAGATTCGCTCTTGCTGTCTTGAAAGGTATGAAATCCTTTTTTGCTATAGAGCTTGCTGACTAGAAGTCGATAGAGACAGTATGGGGATCCTGGGGCCCCCGAATTTCCATTCTCTGCCTTACGATCTGTTGCTAAATATTGCTTCACGACTGGACCTGCTGGATATTCACAGTCTTCATTTGGTAAGTCACACTTTTTAATGTAGGGGACATGGGTAATCTTGCTCGCGTACCATCACTGGGGCCAAAGGACAGCGCGTCTGCGTCTGCGTTGCGCCCATTCCAAGTGACACAACGTCTGGAGCTCTTACCTACCAGTGTCGATTGCTCAGCTTTGCGTGACAGGCTCACAGCGAGGACTTGACAATGGAAAGCTGTAGTGGTCGGAGAAGACAACAATCGCTGTCTTAAGTTTTGATTGTTTAATCATCGAGCTGCAGTCGACGATTCCGGCACCTTTTCTTCTCTCGCGTTCACACGTTCTACCGCTAAAACTATATCCTAGACATGCAAAGCCCTCTATGGGTTTTCAATCTCTCGCCCAGTATATCGTCAAATCGCCAACAATCTCCTCCGCAGAAGTCGAGCGTTGCCTCTAAAAGGGTTCCAGCGGATAACAGACCTTTCCACTCAACAACTCATACGCGCTGTAAACAAGGCCACGCGTTACGAGTGCGTGTGGCAGCATCGGGGGCCCCGCCCAATCGGCATCGGTCCATACAATGACATCAATGAACATTCGAATTACATGGACGTTGTAAAAGGGTCCGTTACAAATTCGAAACAGTGGTTCAAGGTTGTTAGAGCGCCGCCGGGGGAAGAGGTCGACTGGTTATCCCCAATCACGTCAAGCTATACATTATGTGCCACAAAGACTGGGAAGGTCGTCTGCTGGGACGTACAGACGGATAGATGCCTTGCTGAATGGAGCCCAGGTGAACGTTGGGAGCTTTGGAAATGTCGAGTTGAGTTTGAGGAGAAGACGGTGTATTTCACGATGGCGAAGGTCATTGTTCCCCGGTAAGGTCCTAAACAGCCTCATCGGATGATATCATGTCTTGACGTTCTGATAGGAACGACGATACACGACTCATGGATTTCGTTCTCATGAGGCTGAGGTTTTTCGATGGGAATACTGGGGAGAGTGCGGATATTCCACCGAAATTCGAACATGTAACCGAGTTCAAGACGAAAGGTGTCGTCATGAACGTATTCCTCCTCGATCCAATAGCGAGGTTGTTGTCGGCTTTCATATACGCCAATGGTACAAATACCATTTGTTTGTACGCACTCCTTGACTGGGACAAACCTGAGTACATCTTTATTGACACCGGGATTGAATGCGTGAGTGAACACCATCGACCAGACACACTCGAATCTGATCCTATATTCATATCAGGTCCCATCATCAAATTGGTCATGTATTCTATATGAACAGAATATCGTTATTCATTGCGAAGAAAGTCACGGAGCATTTCAGTATTTTTATCCTTTGCATCTCCTGGAGGTTTTTACAAAAACACTGGTGTCTAAATCTGACATTCCGAGAATATCTTATCGCGTCTCACCAGCAGTGACACTCCACAGAAAGTTCATCTTTCCTAAGCTTAAAAACACTTTGCATATCGGATCTGCGGAGCCTCCTCCCACATCTGGCATGACGAACGGCGTCAATGGCCCTGTCCTCTCATCAACCTCATCGAGCGTGACACCCCCTCTTACACCATCTACCTCAGATGGTACTGAAGCACCAACATCGAGTCCGCCGGCCACTCCAACCCTCTCCACGGCCCCCTCCGTGCCTTCACCACCGCCGAATTTGAATCCATATCCCTTCCCACCCTGGTGCCCCGACAGCGCGCACTTTGTTCGGCAATGGTGGCCCAGTCTCCCAGGTATCCCCCGCGTGAGCTGCACCGTCGTCCTCCTCGCTGCCCACGACCCCGAGACACACCGCACGCGCTTCATGCTCGCGCAGCACTACTTCCGCGTTCCGCTGTCGCAGGGCGAGTGGGACCCCGACGTCGTGTCGGAGCTCACACACAAGCTCGTGGGGCCCCCACATTCGCTGCGGCCGACGGGCGATCGGGATACCACGCAAGTGTGCACAAAGGCCCGGGGGAAGGAGAAAGGCAAGGGCTCTGTGAGCCCGTGATGGGGACCGGAGGACGAGGAGCAGGACGTGGACGATGCGGCGTTGATGCATCTTTGGTATGTTGACACGCCGTTTGAGGTTGTGTGTGTTGCGGAGACGGCGGAGGAGCCGGAGGACGAGGACAGTGAGACGGATCGCCCGCGCCCGCTTGTTGCAGTGGATTTTGGGCACGCGGCGTGGATTGAGTTCATGGATAATGAGGACGACCCTGCGCGTCCGCGCACGGAGGATTCGGATGCGAAGTGGTTAAGGTTTGTTACGTTCCCGCCGTTCGATGAGAGTCTGGGAAGGATAAACGAGGGCGAGGAACCATGGTCGAAGACTGGTGGCGTGGTTAGGACTCTGGAGACACCGCCGGATTTGGATCTGGATATGGTTGAAACGATCAATATTGACCAGAGTCAGGGTGCGGTGATTTTGAGTGTGAGGGATGGAATGATCTTTATCTTATGTTATGAGTAAATGCTTTCATTGATCTCTTTTAGATGTATGCTGGACGCGTCGGACTTGTATGTAAACTAGTACCATTGGAGGCACTGGGATATTTTACATCATGAAGCGGGCATCTTTTAGAGCAGCGCAAAGCGTGACAGTTTGTGAGATTCATACCACAATTCTTTTTATCTAGAAATCGAGTTCGATAATCAATACCTTAGGCTTGTCATGGGGTCTTGTAAGCATCACGCCTTCCTGTCCCGGAATCAATATAGGTCGATACCTCCTTCAGTCCGTTGTGCACAAAACTCCTCAACCTCGGATTCTTCGTTGACGGGAAGCAGTCATATAAACTTCAAAGATTAATCATAGACCTCGATATGACGCATATATTGGAAGGTCGACGAGAAGATATGAGAGATGCACCGAGATTGAAATAAACATGATTCTCCATGTTCATCTCCACTAATCGCGCCCACCCTTGGTCTTCGACCTACCTGTCTTGTTAGTAGATCTCGTCCAGAACTCGACAAGCTTATCAAACTATGCCGAAATGCACTTTAAGCAATCTCTCGGCAATCTAAATGCCGAAGGTGCAGCTGAAAGAGCATGGAAATTGCCATTCTTGCGCACCTGAATCCCCCGTTCTATAGATATACCACGTCTCGTAGGGCAAGAAGTTATGTACTCCACCCGCCCAAACTTCTAAAGCCTTTTCCGTCCCGAACGACCTTGCCAGCGAACTGAGAATGGTAAACCCTCACCCGACATTTGCTCTACCCACGCAGGGTGCGAGAAGCGAGACGGATGCTCATTAGGCAAGTCTGACAGAGCCTCGGAGTAATGCGAAAGAGCCTCGGGGTGGGTGCGACCAAGCCTCGGGGTGGGTGCGACCGAGCCTCGGGGTGGGTGCGACCAAGCCTCGGGGTGGATGCGACCGAGCTCCGTCAGGCCTGCAAGGGTGCGTACAGAAGCCTAAGCCCTGGCTCTGACCTATTCGCATGAATTCATGTGTCATGCTCACGTACGTCGGAACAGCACGAGGGCAGTTGAACTGGTGTCTTGGACGCGCAGGGCACAAAGTCACTATCCTTGAGAGTCCGAGCTTCTGCGAGCAGCCGGCGTGGGGATGCAGTCGTCACTTGACTTGGTGAGAGGAAGGAACTTGGGGAGAATTGCGGTCGTTCCGCATTTGTGCAGTGTCGTCTTGAGTGACTTGAGGTGGATCGTAGCTCGTTTCTGTCCTTCGCAGATCGGGATGGTAAACGCGTGGGTGGGATGATGATACGAGCGCGAGTACCGAGTGCGGTACGACCATGTCCATGTAGGTCAGCGCATCTATCTATCAGAATCTCTCCTCTCCAATATAGATTGCAACGACAGCGAGCGGATCTACACAGACTATGCAACACTACGCCTGAAAAGCAGAGTCCTAACTGTAGACCAAGCAGCCCATTTGTCTCAAGTTCTATGGGATCAAAACCGACCTAGTGGTTGGTGTGGTGCTGATGACATTCAAAGCATCGTAAGGATATCCTTGTGGGTCAGAAGGACGCCCGCACAAAACAAGGTACACGGCGTACAGGGCTACATTTCATCCGACGAAAATGATGGAGGATCCTGAGCTGAGACCGTTCGTGGAAGACAGGGAAATGAATTTGTGGATTGGATCAGAGAGACATATCGTTGGGTATCGTATCGCAAGATTGCGGCTTATTGGGTGGAAAGAGCTGCTTACGCTCTTACGGGAGCGAGCGAAGGAGGAATATAATGTGGTGCTGGTGTATCCTGGTAATGGTGAGGGCGAGGTCCCTGTACCGACAGACTGTGACAAGATGAGGGGTCTTGAAGATTTTTTCTCTCGATTGTTATGCAAGAACCATCTAGTTGCAGCAACAAGATCACCATCAAGGAAATACAGCAAGCGCGATTCTTGGTCTGTACCTTTTTCGTCTAGAATCTAATCGAAAAACACAAGGCATCGATTATGAGCCTCAGAAAAGATTTATTTGAGTCTGGTTGAGCCAGAAACTGATTGATACTGCGTCCAGCGTCAGAAAGTTATTGAATCTCGTACCTTTTATTCACAATGAGCTGAGCATAATTTGACTGCAATCCGCTGGAGTCATGGATTAATCCCAGTGCCTGATGTATGTCACCCAATGCGCTTTCGTGTTTTCTTCTGTTTCGATTCCATATTTACAAGAAGCTCATTCTGTTCACAATCTTGAACTATCGCCCTACCACGCACAAGGCACAGCAATGGCAGTAGGCTCCATGTATCCCACAATGCGTGACTGAACTGCTAGGTCTGAACACCAGATCGAAGACGCGGGGATAGTCGGCAACCCTCTCACAATGCGAAGCCAAGTACCTCCCTCTCCTGCGTGCGTACCAGAAACTGCGGCACTGCGCATGACCCAGGGGGTATTTAATCTGCAGGATGTGCCGGAACAGGAGCGGATGGATCGGGAGATGAGGAGCGCAATGCAGGAAGAGTCGGTAAGAGTGCAATTGCAAGAAAGGGGGAAGAAGCTGAGGAAGGCCAAGGGCTGGAGAAGGAGAATATGGACAAGATAAAATAAGGGCGGTATATGAATATTATGGGGATGTAAGTGGGGTGGGAATTCGGATGGACCAGGCTATGGCTAAATCACAGAAACTAGAATAGGATATTTACGCGGTTTTTTGTCTACTTGTTTGATTTCTAGCTTTTCGCTGCATCATGTGACAAAACCAAAAGATGCCGTAAATCCACGTGATCTGTATTGCTGGTCCGTGCGCAACACCGTCGACCATATAAGCCCGACCTCGACACCTTAGCGCCTCATACTTACCTTGATGGCACAAGCCCCTTCACGTATCCGGGTTTGTGGGCCATGGAGACTCCCCATAGCACGGCGACCCTGTCCATACAGGGAGTGTCTGCGGCTTGTATGGGCTTCGGCTCATGCACCGTCTCAATATTTTCCTGTCCTGCTCCGGCCACTCTGGCTGGGCAGGCGCTTTTTTTTCGCTTTTTCGTAGTCCTAACCCTAACCCTAAACACATTGGAATTCAATTTCGAAATACATTTCTGGAAATGGTGAAATGAATTCAAGGACGGTGTGATTGATGTGACATGTGAACCGCACGAGAATCAAAACGATTCCCTCTTGGCGAATACATATTACTCCCTGACGAGGCTCAAAACAGAAATAATGGCCATGAGCCCAGACAATTATCCATATTGACCCTGAGTACATCTGCTAGAGGCGTGTTCAAGGAAAGTTCCGAAAACACTGCAGCATGTTTGTCAAATCTGGAAACCGGTGGTCCAGTTGGTACTACAGAAATCTAATATCCGCCGTAGGCATCATGGCCTTTATCACGCCGCATCCCTCAAATCGTGCTAATGTCCCTGTTATCCACGCAGCACAATGCTCCTCACATCGTCAGCGCCCATGATCAAGTTTATTCCGATCCAGGATCCTGGCGTTGCTTGGTAGTAGGCGCAATCATGTATGAAGCGGTTCGTTCTTGTAACAGCATGCGTAAATCTGCTCGCTGAAATTCTGAGATAGCTTGAAGAAACGAAATCCCGCGTCAACTGCAGTGTTCACACACGAGTAATTTTAACTGATCTAAATTGAGCCGTTTAGGATAATGCCGATGTATCTCTTTATGAGAACCATTCTTAAACGCATGCGCCATCTGTCCTGAGCTGGCTTATCAATAGTTGGATTTCCTGCGAACGGGTCGACTAGAATAAACGACAGATTCTCTCAAAGCACAACTAGACAAAAGCGAACCGCTTTTTCAAACCTCCAACCGGCTCTTTGGCTTAGTTAAATCACTCGTGAACCTTTCTTCCCTCGACGATGCGTCTGTCGTAAATTGGAATCGTTGAACCTCTTTGGTCCACTGCTCGTGATTTGTTTTGCCAGAAAATATCCTAGGGTCTTTGTGGCTAAATTCACAGGCTTGTAACTTGTCTGTCGTGACGCCCAAGGTCCGTGTACGGTCCGGTATGCATATGAGCGGAATAATCTTCTTCTTTTGCTGGCAATCCTCGAACGGAGAAAACGCAAACCGTGAAGCAACGGCTTAAGAAATGAGGTTGTCCTGTCAAGTAAACGTTTTCTGTGGTCCCTTTCTGCATGGTCACCCTCTCCCGACTGTGCACCATTCGCAAAGGCAAACGGCCAACAGCGGCGACCTTCTTCGGTTAAACACTGGTACCCCAATATCTAATGAGAAAGTGCATACATTTGTGATCTCGAACTATGCCTCTACTCGGCGCCCCTTACGCAGTGATTGAGCTTGATGTGGCCAGCAGCCAAGAGTACGATTACATTATCGTCGGTGGTGAGCTCGTGTCATTGAGAGCGCTCGTGGAATGACTGATTTGATCTTTCTTCAGGTGGAACGGCGGGTTGCGTTCTCGCCAATCGTCTGAGCGAAGATGCGAGCGTGAAAGTGCTTCTCCTGGAACGAGGACATGCCCGTCAACCCGTGTACCACTCCAATGGCCATCTACACCTGTGAAGAATCTTACTGATATTCGCAGCTTGAATCTTGTTATCGGAAAAGGCCTCGATTAATAGCATGCAGTATACCAGGGGCTACCCCCAGGAATATGATCAATGGAGTCGGGCTGGGCGCAGAGGATGGAGCTTCAACGAGATCAAAGGCTACTTTAGAAAATCTGAGACGTTCGTGAGCACATCGATATCAGACCGGGAACATCATGGTACAAAAGGTTAGCCTATGTCTTGTTCCTGTGATGTCAGTAGCTAATTGATCTCTATCACTCTTATAGGAGAATGGATCGTGCGTGATATGGGCAGCCCTTACTTTTCTCTTGCACACGCGTAAGTACTATTTCACTACTACATCGTCGTTGGATGGCTCCACCTAGTAATCACAAAATATAAGCTGCGCAGATGCCTGTGTGGATCTCGGCTTGCAGTATGTCAATGATATCAACGACCCAAAAATTCCTATCAATGTTTGTGGCAAGATTGACTGCACGATAGATCTCGAAGGCCGTCGTAGCTCGACGTTCAGCGCCTTCCTGCCTCGATATCTGGCGGATGAAAGGAAATCGCATCTACACATCTGCACAGAGGCAGCTGTGACAGCTTTAGACATCGAAGAAGGGCCGGATGGAGCGCAATCCATCATAGGGGTTAGCTTCCGTAGAGATACCAAAGGAGATAAGAGGATGTATCATGCTCGAGCTCGTCGTGAGGTTATTTTGTGCGCCGGTGCTATCGCGACACCTCAGATCTTACTCCTTAGGTATTTGCCACGATTTTTTCGGAACAAGTGACTTATCCATTCTATGACAGTGGCATCGGACCGTCTCATAGGGTAAAACAACCTCTTAGGAAAGAATTGCTAGGTGTTGGTGAGAATTTCGTAAGTCCGTTTTTTTGTCCAAGAGTCCATTAGTGAAAATCTCTCTCCCCCCTTAAAGCAAGACCATTTGGCTTTTGGAATCATTTACAATGTCCCGACAGCAGAATCCCTTCATGTTATCCAAAAAAGTCGCTTCAAAACCATCGTTGAACTCTTTCGTTACATTGCCTTTGGAGAGGGCCTTCTCCTTAGTCCTGTACCTCTGCTCTCTATTCTTGTCAATTCAGCACTCATTGATGGAAAGGGGAATATCATGCCCACCAATGATGCCGAATCTATCGGCCTCCCTGATCTTGAAATTATGCCAGTCCATTTCAACTATAGTGATCCTCCCATCCCTTTCAAAGATGGTGTCTTCTCTCTCAAAATCGGGTTGATGCGCCCCGCCTCCCGAGGGTCAGTTACTTTTGCCTCGGAGGACCCTCTCGAACGACCTGTGTGTGATCTTGGTTTCCTCAGCGACACAGCTGACTATGCAGTGATGCGAAAGGGTCTCAAGCTGGCAAAGAGAATTGGCGAGAAGATGCGTGAGCAGGGTGCGAATTTGAAGGATCTGTACATGCCCGAAAGTGAGTCGGACGAGGATTTATATGCATTTGTTCGCAGGACAGCGAGGACTACCTACCATTATGGCTGTACGTGTCGCATGGCGCCCGAGAACGATCCTCGTCCGGGCGTAGTTGATGATGAGCTTCGTGTTCATGGGATTGCAAAACTGAGAATCGCGGATTGCAGTATCATTCCCGACATGATTTCTGCCCATTTTCAGGCACCCGCAGCGATGATTGCGGAGAAATGTGCAGACATGATCAAGGTCCGCTGGTCGGCATGTACCTGACGACAAGATACTCTATTTCCATCAAGTGCACGTACAGGACGCAAGGAATTATTAAATCACGCTGAACTTGCGTAGCGAGATTCCAACTGTTTCAGCATTCTTCATCTTTGGAGATGTATAAAGCATTTAATCAATTACGCGAACTAACTGGTGCATGACGTTACGATGATGCTAGAAGATCAATGTTCTTCCAAGTTGTCAAAGGTGATGTCTTTTTTTAAGTGACAATCAAGGTTGATCAGTTCGTTTGAAGTCAAGATAGATGGTATGTGGAAGAAATCGAGGGATTGCCGAGCTATAAAGAGAACTCTAACTGAATTTGTGGAAGTGTAGAAATAGCCAAGTTTAAAATCAGAATGAGTTACCAATAGAGCTGAGTGAAATAGATAAACTAAGAGGATGCAAAATTTGACCATGCCTCAACCCTTTGATATATACATAGTGTCTTAAATATGATATTACAAGGCATAGAGAGAAGCAGAAACCCCAAGAAAGTGGATATCTTTCCGTCCACCGTCACGATCTAGTTTCTATTTAAAGCTCCGCATACCGCGATACCGGCATACTCAGAACATAGCGTAATTTTTGTAGGACTGCCTCCAGCCCTACGATGTATCAGAACATTCCTAGTCTTGTTTAAATACTTGTTATTTTTTGCTACACGATGCCCCAAACTATTTAGATTTGGTACATGCCGTGCCCAGCAACGCCCATAATTGAATAACCCGTACAACAACAATGCACGAATATCAAGAGATTTCGAACCCATGGTATGTCCTTCTCAAACATATGTATGTGATGAGCATCACTCTAGGAGACCATGGTTGTTGTAGACTCAGAATCGCGCCATGTGTTCCGTTCACACTTCGCGGGCTCCGCTTTAATAGTGTCAGACGGGTCAACCTTCGACTAATTTGAACATCTCATCATCCGAACATCCATCATCCGAACTGCCATCTCACAACCAACCAACCAACCATCCAACCATCATGTCCATATATTTAACGTCCTTGACGTTCTTGAGAATCGGTCTGGCCCATTCTAGATCGCAGGAGTGGGCATTCACACATTATCTCCCCTTCTTATTTTAAGGACCTCGGAAAATCGTGTCCAGAATTTTCAAATAACTCAAAGTCCGTCAGCTATACTAAGTAACTACAAGTGCGTGTTTTATCTTTACAATGTCAGGTCCTGTTGTTGATTGTCAAGGTATATATGCAGTAAGTCCGATTGTCCTACAATTACAGTCCTTATCTTTGGGTTCCAAGTCCACATCGTAACCTCACCTTTGCCTTCGGTGCTCAACAAAAAGCTGCCATGGACATAATCGTGTTTCATCCGATGAGCACCACCCTACTCTCACATGGTTGAACAATGTGGACGTTCTGCGGCAACCGCACTTTCGTCTTTGATGTGGAGTTGCTCGGCATTGGTCACAAGCTGCATTATGAACTCCCAATGCTCGTTCAAGTGCCTCGAGGACATCGCCCACGGTGACAATGTTTGGTGAGGCAGGAGACGAGGGGAGAATATGGATAATCTCTCCCGTGTAGGCAATCATGGCAGTGATATGATCCGTACTCGGTGTGGTCGCTGGCCGGATATCAAAGGTCAGTCTTGGTGAGTGCGACGACCAGCTGTCCTCAAGTATGGGTTGTAGTCTGACCTGGTTCAATTGATCAATGGATCTTTGTAGTGCTGCGACAAGGAATTGAGATGGGTTAGGGTTGGGAGGTGGTGCCACTTGGCTCGATGACTGCGACGGCGACGACCCATATATCGGTGGTGTGTATGCCATGGACCCTTCGAGTACATTGACTCGAGGCAGCGGTATGGTCCAGTACATCGACCTCGTATGTGGTGGTGGACCATCGTAGTACTGCGGCCGCCACCGCGGTAGCATCGGCCTCTGACTCTCAAGGTCTCCTCTCGATCTCGGTGTCGGCGTCGCTTCGTGATGACATTCGTAATTATATCCCCGCGTGGCCCTTGCTGGTGATAACGACGCAGGCCTGGTCGGTCCCGTCGTACGTCGTTGAAAGTCTTGTGCTAGAGTGGAGGAAGAGGCTGTCAAGTGAAACTTTTGTGCAATGTCCGTCGACGCAGGCCAATATACACGGTCTGTGGTCCGTACGGCGATTCTCAATGATGAGCGCTCGTATACAATGGCGACGCGATCCACTCACCAATGTGTTGGAGCGGATGAGGGAAGCCCTGATCGTAGCTCCAGGAAGAGTGGTGTTGTGAAGAAGGCGAGGGGAAGGTCATGATTCTGTGCTGGTGCGGTGGTGAGTGGGAAGACGTAAGTGGGGTGGCGGAGACTGACTTTCCAGGGGAATGGCCTGGTATACATAGAGCACAAGTCCGGGGAAATGCCAAGTCTATATGGGGATCCTTCCCGTGATGATAGCAAGTTGTGACTCGAGTCTCTTGTTTGATCATAGACTTGCAGAGGTTTGGACTCGAGGAGTTTAGGTTTGAGGTTTGGGCTTGCAGGGGTTCATATCTGGACTTGCAGAGGTTTGGACTTGCATAGGTTTGGACTTGCATAGGTTTGGACTTGCACAGCTTTGGACTCGCACAGGTAGCGGTAGCCTTGGTGACTTTGATGACGCCCTTCTCATTTGCATCTCTAAAGAGACATTCAGCCATACAACATGAATCTGTGAACTCGAAGATGTTTGACGTCGACGTGACATACGAATTTCAGGGAGTATCAAAGGATATCTGAAAGATTACCGCCGTACATCTGTCAACCAAGTTGATGGATGTTGAAACGTTAAGATGGCATTGTATCATGATCAAAGGTTGTTACGAGGAGAGCTTCCCTCCGTCCTACCCCCAACCTAATCTGGTGCATTACGAGTGACTCCGGCAGAAAACATCCATTCCCATGTCATAGTTTCTTTGGATCTTCGATACTCACGCTGAGCCTCGACATTTTCCAAGTCCGACTCGACTAATCATCATCCAACTATCTTTTCGGCTGTGGTTTGTGGTGATATGGATGGGACGGATCATCTTTCGCACAGTTTCTTTCGATCTTCAATATCATTTGCTTGATCTCTGATCACGCTGAGCTTGCAATTGTGCATCAAGTTTTGAGGCCAGACTCGTCCGATCATGGCTTACAATCCTTCTGCTGTGGTTGTGGTGATACGTACTAGGCGGACCTCGAGTCATCGCTCCACAAGTTTGCGAAGGTCCATCCGACATTTCGTAAGAGGGATCTGTCGTCCGTATCTTGTGTTCTGTCTTGTGATTCATATATTCATACCCTGCGCTATCGTCAGGACCACCTGGATCGCAGGAATAAGCTGCTTATACTGTTCGTTCCAGCCAAAAACACAACCGCTTTGCCCAAGTATTATGTTCAAACCGAGCTCTTTTCTTTGCGTGTCCTTCAGTTGGCTTCCAGCATAAGTAAGAAGTAAATCTCACGCCAAACATCACAAATAACATAATGGTGACAGAAAAAAAAAACTGATTGTGCAGATGTTGCCTTGGACTTCGGTGATATCTGCTAAGCTTCCCCGGAAAAGCAGCGCCTAGCTCTCCTCCCTCGAAAAGGGAAATTCCTGGATCAGTGCCTGCTTTTGAAGGACTGATGCAACCTCGATCCGGCTGTTTTTCCGACTAAAGGCTGCCGGAAGAGTCTCATTTTGTGGGAAACGACTCTGACAGACACCTAATCTCCGAAGAATCAATCTTAGGCGACTTCATGGAGTCTTTTATTGTTCAATTTGATGAGTTTTATATTTATAGAAGATGTCGACCAACAGAACGTTCTCGTCGAGCTAGTCGTCGGGAAAACATTATAATTATAGTCTCAGTGATACACCTTGGTCCTGTACAGGTGGAGCTTGCCCGTTCCCAAGCAAGACTTGGGCACCAACGCTCGTGATACCATCAACAGTCAGGAAAATCCACCCTTGCAGTGAATGTCAGTCTAAAAAAAAGTTGAAAATGCGTGAGATCGCATACCTGGACCAGGGGGATACACACGGTTGTTCGGCGGAGTCGTGAGAGTTATTGAATCGTGATTCGGGGAAAGGATGGCGTCCATGAAGACGAGGCGTTGACTGGAGTGAAAGGCATGAGTCGAGAAGCCGAGATCTACTAAAGCCACTGATCAAAGAATTAAACTCTCGTAGGTCAAAACAGGTATGTGTTGGAACATACCCTGAACATCGCTTGCTTTGAGACCAGGAGGGATTACAACGGGCACAGTGAACGTATGATTAAAAGGCAAAGTTGCTGGGACGTTGTGCAACTCTGGACGAGCGACGTTCATGTATGGTGGATTCAAATATTCGGCGCGAAACTCCCTAGAATAAGAACATGACTCAGAAAGAATGAATCCGCTCAAATAATACGGACGTAGCGAATCGGGTGTTGTTGACGATATTGGGATTTAAGTTCGGGTTTGAACCAGCAACGAATATGTTTCTATGATTGTTATATATTGTGAAAACAGTGCTTCGTTTTGCTTGATCCTTACCCATTAGGCGTCAAAGTCACAGTGGAATGATACACGCGAGCAATTTCTAACAGTGCTTCGTTTTGCTTGATCCTTACCCATTAGGCGTCAAAGTCACAGTGGAATGATACACGCGAGCAATTTCTGAAGAAGGCAAACCATCGTTACTGAATCTCTGTTTGAGTGGTGCATTAGGATCATAGAGGACTGGCCGTAACCTGGGTTATTTAAGAACGAACAAGCCAAAAAGAACCGGAGAATCACCTACACTGGATGATCGGAATTGGACACGGCGGCACTGCCATTCGATGAATAACCAGCATAACCAGTTGCAGCCCCGTTGATAATGAGCACCCGACCGTCCGGTAAAATTATCATCTCCGGCAAGACTCTAGCCTCTGGCATTCTTTCAACCACCCAGCCACGCTGAATTCCATCAGGTGTGACCACAATACGACTGCACTGATCTGAGGCAGGATCCTCGGGGGAGTGTTGCGCTTGTGGCGTGGTGTCGCTGGAATTACTGCCACCACAGACGAGAACCTCAGGCGTGTAGAGAGGTGGGGTGAGAGGAAGGAGCGTTGCAGTACCATCAAAGGGGTTGGTGACTCGAACGCCGTTGGGAATATCGGGTAGAATCGTTTCTGTTTGTGTTTCAATGTCGTAAATTATTGTTTGGTTGTTGGCCACCATGAACACTCGTCCATCTGGAAGTGAGAGACCTCTGTAGAATGTTCAGCACGAGGTTATGAATGAGATGGTTCATCATACCGAGCAAAGAGGTTAACAGGAAGGCTGCGTTCGAGAAAAGCAGACGGTCGTGCAACACCGTTGTCTTTGGGCGGAAAGAATTCGAAACTATTGACAGGATCGGTATTGTAGAACGAGGTGACGTTGTGGATGCCTCCAATCACCATCTGATATAATCCTGTGGGTCAGCAACAGACTATGTTCCCAACGTATTTGGTAAACCTACTAATGACCCATCGAAAATTCGTAAAGAAGAAGCATACCATCGCGTTGTAGTAAGATGAAGGGTAGTAGCGTCCTCGAAAATGGTGCATCCAATGCCATCTGGATCATTGCAAGGCCCAAAGAGTCGAATCATCATCAACCCATTTGTATTAGGTTCCGTTGCTGGGCTCTCCGCGGGATTCCCACCTATGCTGACCTTCAAATACAAGAGGACATAAACGGGACGGAAACATTGCAGCAGTCCAAACTCACCATCGTACCGTTACTTAAGAAACCGCCGCTTCCACAAAAAGTATCCGAAACCAAACTTACTGGAGAAGCCGTATTTGTCTCGAGATTCCAAAAGGCGCCCCAGGCACCAAAGCCGTCGAGTTGGAGAGGATCATTCTGAGCACGGTCAAACATGAGCGCCAATGTGGGCGAAACAATGACAGTTTCGATTGCAACGATGCCGGTGGTACCATTCTGGACAAAGGTCCATCCAGCAGGAGCGGGAACCGCAATGACACAAGGAAAGGCTGCGAGGATGATAATCGGCAGTCGAGGGACGTACATTATCATATTTTTACCTCAACATCCAAATTTATAGAAAAGATTTCTGGAGAACCGTGGTTCCACGTGGACCATGGTGTGATTATAGCCACTTCATGTGGCTCATGAGACCGTTGTTCACACACATATGTGAGCTCAGGTATCAAACACGTGCAAGTAAGTGAACAGATCGAATACGTCGCAAATCTCGTTCATTGTATATTGATCATGAGAATCCGGAGCTCACCTATGCATTATTCAATGATGATGATGATGGAAGATGTTTGTTTATACAAGCCACATCAAAGCAGAAGAACAGATCGATTCGAACTCTTGCGTCGCAAATCTCGCTTGATCTTCCGAAAGGAGGAAAATTATGAGAGTCAAAGCGCTCGTCAGGAATTTGAGATCTGATAATCGAATACAAATACACTGGTTCTGAAAATAAAAGAAAATGTGACACTCGTACTGGCATAATTAACACATGTTCAGTCGATAGTCAGAAGCGGCACTATGTGTCAAATGACAAGCGGCACTCCTTGATCCAGTGTAGGCGGAGATGCACCATTGCCAATCAAAACATGCGCCCCTTCGCTCGTCACACCATCGATAGTCAGGAAAATATAACCTTGGATGGGCACGGTCAATATACCAGAAATTTGACTCAGTAGGCACGAACGACGCACCAGGTCCCGGTGGGTAGACCCGATTGTTGGGAGGACTAATGATAGTGATAGATTTACGGTTGGGTGCGAGATCAGCTTCCATGAAGACAAGACGCGAGCTCGCGTGAAACGCGTGAGATGAGAAGCCAAGATCCATCAAGGCCACTGAACGAATGAAGGCCCGTGAATGGACAAGAATCAATTACGAGAACAAGTAGGCGCTGACCTTGTACATCTGTTGCTTTGAGAGAAGCAGGTATATCAACAGGGACGGTGAAAGTGTGATTGAAAGGAATTCTCTGCGGCACGCTTTGGAGGTTCGGGCGCGCAACGGTCATGTATGGAGGATTCAGATACTCTGCACGGAATTCACTGTACAACGATCAAAGCTAGAGATATGAGAGTAGGTGGGCATTAGGCCTTCTTACCTCTGGAAGTGTACGGTGAAGTTGAGATTTGCATTTGGGTTTGATCCTGCAATGAAGATGTTCCTAGATTATGCACATGAACAAGGCAAGTTTCCTCACACTCCGAAGACGCTTACCCGTTAGGCGTCAATGTCACGACCGAGTGGTACAGACGCGGGATGTCCGTTGCAGGTATTGACTGATCATCAAATCTCTGCCCCGCTGAGGCATTTGGGTTGTAGAGAAGTGGTTTGAGACTTGAGAAAAGTGGAATTAGAAGTTACGCACATAAAGCGTGAGGGAAATACCAAAACTTACACGGGATGATCGCAATTGGAGTTCCCATCAACAGCATTTGCCACACTTGCAACAGCAGCATAACCAGTCGCACCACCGCTTATAATCAGCACCCTACCATCTGGCATAAGCAGCATCTCTGACATCATACGCCCTACTGGCATGTGCTCGACAACCCATCCACGCTCGATCCCCTGAGGGGTGAGCACGAGGCGACTGCACTGATTAGAAGCAGGATCTTGTGAATTCAACTGCTCTGAGGGAAGGGTGTCACTAGAGTTTGAACCACCACAGACAAGGACTTCTGGAACGTAATGGGGCGGGCGAAGGGGCAATAAAGTTGCGGTTCCATCAAACGGGTTAGTAACACGGACGCCATTCGGTATATCGGGTAGGCGGGTCTCTGTGTCGGTCTCGACGTCATAGATGATAGTTTGATTGTTGGCGATCATGAATATCTTGCCGTCTGGGAGGGCAAACGCTCTGTGATGTGTGAGTGCAATGTAATTGCTCTGGTAAAAGACAATATTTTACCTGGGAAAGAGATTGACGCGGGGGGTTCTCTCAAGGAAAGACGACGGTCGGGGTTGACCGTTGTCCTTCGGAGGAAAAAACTCATAACTGTTGACAGGGTCCGTGTTATAGAATAGCGTCGTATCGTGCATACCGCCGATGATCATCTGTGTGCCGTCAAAATCTGGTTGCAGTTTTACTCTAGAGTACACACCAACGACCCATCGAAGATCCGCAAAGATCCAGGGTACCATCTTGTCTCTGCAAGACGTAGCCTAACGGGATCTTCGATGACCTTACATCCAATGCCATTTGCGTCGTTGCATGGTTCCAACAGTCTGATCATCATTCGCCCATCTGTGTCTGGCTCTGTATCCGGGTTCTCAACATCATTTCCTCCAACACTGACCTAGATGATCCGTCAAACATAACTGATTAGGACTGGGTTCAATGGAAATATTCACCATCGTTCCATTGCTCAAAAAGCCCCCGCTCGCACAGAAAGTGTTTGATATCAAACTAATCGGGGTTTCCTTGTTCGTCTTCAAGTTCCAGAATGCACCCCAGGCACCTGCACCATTAATCTGAAGGGGATCATTCTCTACGCGGTCAAAGAGCAAAATGAGGGTCGGTGAGACGACGATGGCTTCAAGCGGAACTATGCCTGTAGTGGCATTCTGGACGAAGTGCCAGCTAACTTGACTTGAGGAGGGGACCGCGAGGACCGCGAGAATAATAGCAAGTAAAAACAGAAAAGGTAGCATTCCTGGCAATATCTGCTCACTGGGAGGGAGACCACGCAGTTATCCGTGAGAACGAACAGAACTCAAGCATCAACATAAATTCGAAGGGTGGAGCACCCGGCTTCGTTATGACAGAATAAGCTCGGAACAGTTCCTCGAAGGTGGTAGGAAGTGGACCCAGCCTTTTTAAGCCATATTGTGGATACTTATAGATTCAATTTTGACTTTCTTTCAGCAAAAAGGTAGAGCTGACGGCCTGAAGGAATTTTCAGGACATTGTGCAGATGAGAACATCAGAGTCATGACCGATCAGAATCAATTGTTTGGTAGTATGTACGTGTTCTTCAGCCGTCTTGGATTGATTTCGCGTCAAAAGTCAAAATATTCTTGGAGGCGATGGACCATGTATATCTGCACGTAGGGCACACGTCCCAGACAAAGGCACGGAACCGATGATAAAGCAAAGTATACTCTTTGTATCGCAAGGTAAGAGCGAGTAAATACAGAGTATTCTCTTGAACATCGCTCACCATCTATTGCTGCTAGGTTATTAGAAAGGACCTGGATCCCATAGAGTTACCAATAATAAACTTGATCGGATGAGACAGGTTGGAAATCGCCACTTCGAAAGAAATCCTCAAATGTTTCTGTCAGCCTCTCTACTCCTCTCTTGTCACAACTTCTACGACAATGGCGATTCAAGCCTCGTTTATGACGAGTATACCTCAAGTAACGCGCTCGTTGGTTGCCATGAAACTTATGGCCTATACAGCGGCCGTATGGCAAACTTTTTTCCTTGCAGGTGATGTCGCACGGGATGACCGCCTCACCTTACCTCTTCCTTCGACAACGACAATTTCCCATCTCACTCCCACTCCGACCTCTCCCAGTCACACTGCCCCTCATTTCCCTTGGGTATTCGTTACGTTCTTTCTGGTAACTGTGATCACCACTATGTTCTTGCTCATAACGTCAGCCCCAGCTCTGAACCCCCTCACAAACTTTTCTTCCTCTCCTTACGCCTTCGACAGACCCGTACATACTAGAGCACAGGTGGGTTATGCAGACAATAAAGCTCAAGGTAAACTCGTGTCCGCCAAACGTCGCCTCGTGGCTCACATGCTCAACCGTTGTATGACCACCTTTTTTTTTACCCTCAACCCTGTTTCTAACACTCACGTTCCGACAGTACTTCGTGCAATTTTATACGGCGTCATCATCAGGGAGTGTTTCCCTACTATGGCTGTATTCTTCACTCGTTGGGCTACACCTAACTGGATGGCAAATTGTGCAGGAGCGGTAACTACTCTTGTCACCTTAGCACCCACGCTACTTCGTCGCTGCTTTTCGTATGCGATATGCCTCATCTATCTTCAGTGGCCTGTAAGCTCGGACCGACCTAAGACATCTCCCATATGCCCTACAATGTTAGTGGCAACATCTTCACCCGTCGATGGTCAGGACTCCCGAGATCCAGAGGAGACTTCCAACCCAGATTCACAGGAGACAATAACAGTGCCCAAAACTACAGCTTTAGACAGCGTCCCAATTCCTGAACCTGAAGTGTCACTCAGAAACAATGCGACGGAGCTCACCCAGACAGGGACTACTATTCAGGACTTTGTATCAAATGACTCCCTAGGCAAAAACGTCGAACCACAGCCTCGGACGTCCGAAGACCTGGAAAGAACCATGACCAGCGTTCATCTGCTACTGGACGAGAACGGTTTCACGGCAATTTCCGAGCCGGTACCTGAGGAAACGCTTTGGGTCTCTGGGGAACGTGAAGCTACTTTCGATGAGCCAGGGACGATCAGGATCATAAGTGCATCTGTCATCGAGCTGCTTGACGACGAACAGCAACATCAAAGCCCTGCAGAATCGCCAAGAGTTTCCTCTGTCAATTCCCATTCTCTTCCTGGAGCTGTTGCGTCCCTCAATGAGACAACCCTTGACCATGATGTAGCAGAGGTTTCAGGTTCTTCAGAGAACTCTCAGGCCACATCTTCATGCCCAACACCTTCGGATCATGTTGACTTTTTGGCCATGCCACCTTCCTGCAGCGAACTTATCCTACCTGACCCACACATACCGGTCCGGATTTCCCAACCTCATGAGGTTCACTACCTGACAGAGCTCCCCTTTGATGGCGAAGACTTGTCTTTGATTGATGTGCACGCTCTTCAGCTCTCCTTTGCTGATACCAACGTCATCGTCAACTCTCCAATCAGCCTGATCAAACCCGAACTCTCCTCCTTCCACGTTGCCGATAACACTCTCTCAACAAATATGCCACTCGTCGGGTCCACCTTGAAACCCATCAGCGAGGAAGGCAACCCAGCCGATTTGTTTGTATCATCCACCCCCATCCCGGTCCACCGTACGACGGAGCATTATCTCGCCACGAACTATACTTTGCATTCTCCGAGAGGAGGTAGCGATAGCGACACGCCGCCCTCCCCTGTTTCTCCTGTGAGATACTCTGTTCGTTTCGACCTCTCGACCACGTCTCCTGTTACCTCAATCGGTGATGACCCGTTTTATGTCGCTAATGCCACCACGACCCCTCCATTGTCTTATGAAGACGAGGTTGTACCTTACGACTGGGACATACACAGTACCTCGGACGATGAAGTTAACGAACTCCCCATAGATTTCTCTACGATCGACGATGACCTTTTGAAACCGTTAACCAGCTTCACTGCACCGCCGCGTCCTTCTAGCCCGCACATGTCCATACGTGAACTAGATCCTGCCTACAGGGATGACAACGAATTCATGTCCTTCTTTTGGTCGACCGCCACTCCAGAAGAGATCGCGCGTCTGGGCGGGGACGATAGCCTCCTAGATGTCCACATCGACCTAGGAGGGTATGGTCGAGAGCCGGTAATAGAACCAACAGGCGCTCCTGATGACTACAGCGACCTCGAGCCATCGGTGTCGATGCTGCTTGATGAGATCTTCCCCGATACCCGTTGGAGGGATGAAGATGATCTTTTGAATGATACAGATCTCCCTAACCAGCCGGACGTCGAGGACGACTGGGTTCTCACAGAAGAAATGCGTACACGCATCGTAGAATTGAAGAAACAATTTGATGCTCGGCGCGCGGCTTCCCAGGACGAGCTGCCTGAGACCTCTGATCTCTCTTCCTCTTCCTCTCAGTCGTTTAACATTTCGGTGATCCCTGCTGGAAGTTCGTCTCCGGTCGTTCCTTCAAGTGCTGTTCCTGATATTCAATCTGGTGCCATTTCTTTGTCCGCTGAGTTATTGTCACCTCTTCAGGCTTGTGCCGATACGGCCATTGCACGTTCGTCAAGTCCGCCCCCAACGAAATTGTCACCAACGATGATACCCAAGGCACGGTCTCGGCCTAGAAGTTCGTTGATGAACCTTACAAGCGCCCCTACCGCCGCGCGTGGTCTGGGTTCATGGCGATGATTTTTTCAAGCAATTTCTTGTGTGACATTTTACTCTAGAATTATATACAATATGTGAATTTAAACTTATTTACTATGATATGTCCATCATCAGGATTGGAGCCTCGATGAGTGTGGAGAGTCAAGAATAGAGCAGAGTGAGAGAGAGTTAGTATTACGAATGAGGATTTTAACGATAGTCTTCAAGTTCAAGATGAAGCAAGACGAGGCACCTCAGATTCTCGACAGTGGGAACCAGAATTGTCTGCAAAAGGCGAGTTTTACACTTGGATATAATCAGTTATTGGTTTGGGTGATTCAATGCCATGTCTGAAAAAGAATGGTCAGTTGTGGTAATCCAAATGCTTGATTGTATCGAGTTTTACTTGTCTTTCAAGTGACACTTGACACCATTCAGATTAAACAGACGCTGACTTTTGCCTTTATGGCAATGCTCCATTTGCCACTGCGACTGGAGAGGGACAAGACCAATATGGTAATGATAACTTGAACAAGGGAACACAAAAGAAATCAGTGGGTTCGCGTGGGTTTTCTATGTTGTGCCTTCACAGTAAGATTTTCAGAACGAGCGTACAAGTTGTACAGGCAAAAGTAAACCCACTCTGAGACGACATGGTCCCGAACTTTGGAGACGCTCTCCCGTGCGTGGAGATGCACCGAGCAATGATTACAAGACCAACACATGCATTGATTATTAGGATTCTCCGGAACTTCAACACTTAGAGTTTGTGCTGACGTCAATACCTGCCACGTAGGTTCAACTTGATGCTTGTGGCTTGCCCCGTGGGCAACCTGTATTTAACGTCTTCGTAAGCCCCGCTGGATAGACAGATGCAAGCGGGAAAAGTTACAGACAGCAGCACGCCATGGATAGACCTTTTGTCTAGCTTGACTTTTTGGGCACCCAGAGCAAAAGAAATAGTAGCCACCTAGATCCATATCTGCGGTCGTTGCACAACTCGGATCCAGCCCTACAAGGCGCACAAGTCGGGCAGCAACCTCCGATGCATCTTTGAAAGGGGAAATCACAGGCTTCGAATAATGTAAAATAGGCCACAAGTAGCTGTTACACATGTGACTAGCGGCATCAGCCCACCCGAAAAGCGGATTGGACGAGACCTCAGCATAGAGAGGGGTGTTTTGTTTGCACTCTTCTACGGCACATTTGAAAATAGCTGTGGCCAGATCCAGATCATCTGTCATTGACGAGTGAAATGTTGTCAACGAATTGAATGCGTTAGAGGCCATGAGCTCTTGTTTCAATGCTGCTCGTTTATCTTTTAAATATTTTTCTATGAGAGAAGGAAGCTTGACCATAGCCGGGGCAAAGTGCTCTTCGTTGACGATAACATCGTCAGTAGAGTCGATAATCTGACTAAACTCAGGAAAGGTGGCAATTTCCCGCCAGTTTGGATACTGAAGCCAAATAACTGGAAGTACGGTGAGGCAGTGAACATCTACCAGTTTTCTGAAAATATAGAGCCTTTGTTCCTTGCGTCTCTGTCGCTCATTTTCAAGACGGCGATCTCTTGTTTTGACAATGATCTGTTCCAGACCGGCTCGAATGCGAGCCCAACCTTGCAGAAAATCATGTTCAGAAAATGACAGTAGGAAGTATACTAAACCGTACCACGGTCAGTCAATTCACTGGCCATATCTACTGATTTTTCTCGTTGAATCCCAAACATGTCACATTTTTCATAGCCCATGTCGCAGAACCTCTGGCAGATACTGAGTGGTATGTGATCGTCAGCGCATAGGAATGATAGATCAAAATGAGACAACAACACACGCGGAATATCTAGCGCTCTTTCGCTCGCGAATATCATCACTGTGTTCTTGGGATAATCTTCGACTCCATTCTCTGTAAGTGTCCCCCTCCTGGAATGTGAGGTTATTGTTCAGTAAGAGAATATCAATATCAATTGAGATGACCTGGAGGACTGTCTCCACAAATTCTGCCCTCTGTTTACAGAACACCTTCAGCTGTTGTTTTCCGTTGGCTGAACAACTTTCTGACTTCAGCTCGCTCCATGGACGTATCATATTCTCAATATCCTTCTTCCAGAAAAACCTGCTGCTCGATGCATGCCCATGAGACCATCCTCCAACTACGCAAAATAGGATAAGAGTTTCAAGAGACGTAGAATGTAATGCACATACCATCAGTATGCGGAATAAGGTCAAGTAGCGCTTTGTCCTGTTGGGGAAACAATTTTGCAAATTTCGACTCGGTGACGTAACTGCAAAGAAAAGGCTGGATGAACTATATACGAGAAAACACTTTCTAAACTAACTTGTCTTTCTTGCATCTTGTGCAAAGGCGGCGGCGCAGATAAAAATCGACGGTGCAAACACTTGGTGCACCGCAACACTACAATCATTGTCAGTATGTGGAGAAACATGTGAACTAGGAGGTCAGAAACCACAAATCAAGTGCACGAACCTGACATAAAGTTGAACCGAAAAGGAATGATGCCCATCGTTGTTCGGAAAAATCGTGTGGTGGTTTAGGTACTCTGGAATTCTCACGAACCGTTTTCCAGACACTCGTTGCGTTTTTCCCGAGAAGTAAGTCACGCAGAGACTTGCTGGTACGCGTGAGAGAGACGAGATCCTTGACATTTAATTCAAGGAAAACCTTCGATGATTTTTTTTAGAAAAAAAGGGGGGATAGCTAAAACGTAAGCTACTCACTGCTAGAATCACATCTAAAGGCATAGACAACAAGATACCAGCATTGTTCCTCTGACGCCGCATGGTCTTTGTTGTTTTGGACAGTGTATTGGCATCGTCGACAGCCTTCACCCGCTTTAATGACGGTTGCCCTCTTGGTTTCAAGTTATTTTTTTCTTTGTTACCTGAGAAAATCAATGAACAAGAGCATCTTACTTGAGAATGACTTGCCGGTTTCCCAATCACTTTCAGACTCTTCTCCATTGGCTACGTCTGAAAGTTCAAAATCCACCAATCCAGATGTGGAATCCACGGTCACACTTGTTTCAAGCTGTGAAGACGTTGTGGTAACCACGGCCGACTGACTTCGCGTCAAGACCATCGATGCTTTAGATATGCCGAAAAAAAGAGGTAAAATGGATACTACAACTAAGCGAATGACCACTATTGAAGGTTTGATCAATTCTTATAAGTGACAAACAATACGTGACATTGCCAAACTTGAATCTGAACTAGCGGGAATGACGACTTTTGTCGACAGCGCCTTTGCTTGTGAATGATTTTTTTTTACTGAAAGGCCACTGTCACTTCAAAATTTCAATATTCCAATGGTCATGAGACTCAAAGATTGTGATTCATTCCATCAAGGCCATCAAGGCAATCACTGGTTCACGATTGGGAACGCCGACTATGTTTACGGCACGCTGGTCGGCAACATCTAAATATAGCCACTTGCGGCAATATTGACAGAACCGCGTCACGGATTGTGCGGAATTTTTCAAGCACGTAGACGACACAATTGCAGTTGTGAGCAGAAGTACGGCTTGCCGTCCTGCGACTTTGCAATTAGTAAGTTGGTGCTCGAATCCATACATTGAGAAAAAGGTGACCAAAAATGGAAGCGGAGACAACAACTTTTCAAGTATTAAACTTCCCACGTCATACATACTCTCTCGATCAATACTATAATTAGACACTCGATATACCAAACTCACCTCACAGTCGCACGGACGGACTATAGACCCGGAAGTTATCAGTCATCCTTCAGCCAGCATGGGCGTTGCAACTGGGCTCTCTTCTCACTCTCCAGCACACTAAACAGTACAACTTTACAACACATTCATTTCAGTAATGAACCTCGCTGCTCCTTTCCTTCCATTGCTCGCCGTTGTAACTCCGGCTATTACTCTGGCAGTACAGCGTGAACAGTGTGAACAACATATCGTTCGTTTTGAAAACAGGTGGGTCCTTCAACGATCTCTTTGCCAGTTCATTCTCTTACTGCTGGCCTGCAGGTGCGGATATGGGACTGTAGGTCTTCATAAGATTGGGAAAGTGGACCTGTGATTCAACCTTTGAGCAGCCGATTCTGCTCAAAGGTGAAGACATTCTTTCAACTGGAGATGATTATATCTCTAGTGGACCCCTCTCCGGAGCTGTTGCGTGAGTCAGTCTTTATTGTGCCTCACGAGTGCTAACATTTACTTTCAGATACCTCCAAACCGGTGAGCCCCTCTTCCGTGTAGGTAGAATGATGATCTCATGCTAGAACGAAGGAGACTGTGGATTCAATGGAGAGAATTGCACCCTTCTTGAGGTGACTCTGAATAATCCTTTGGTCACCGGTGGGGGATCCAGTACAGATCTTTCTTTGATACATCCGTACGTTGACACTATTCATCGCATTTGGACTGCAAACGCGATTAAGCATCTCTCTCTTTAGCCACGCGTTCTCTGTGACGACTGGGTTTGGGTACGCGACTTTCATCTACCCCGATATCCATTAAATATCCTCTTCAGCTACTTCGATGGTTGTGATGGAGCCGGTGCCTTTTGTGCGTCTAATGTGATCTAGGATACTACTGTGTTTTGACACGCGAGTTCGCTTCTACAGGCAACCATACCAATTGTTTGATGGCTTTCCGCGAACCAAACGATACCTTTGTTCAAATTGCATGCCAAGAGACCAATGTAGGTCGATAGTTCTTTACGAAATCTGTAAAGTCTAACTAGCTTTCTTAGGTTAATCTTTTCATTACCTTCTGCGAATAAAGGATGAGTATGCAGGCTATGAGCTGATCAGGAATGAGCTCACTTATAGAAATCAATGTACACTTTTACATGTACATTATTAGACTTTAGATGTTTTCTCCCTTTCGATATGCAAAACTCTTCATATATTTGCAGCGAGTCTTATTCCAGAGAATTGCTCTAGAATGACTGATAGTATATTGCTCGCGCGAATTGCGGGATATGGTAATTCGCTCGGCGTCAGTGAAGAAGCGAGAATCAGTTCTTCATCAAAACAAGCTACAATAAACCGGCCCGGAAGTCAGTTCTTGTCGCAACTACAGTAACTGCGGCAATACTAACTGGGTTGTTGAGAGCTCTCACTCAATGCTGATAGGCAAGATGAATCAAATACATCTGCTCCAAGAAGATTCCACACCACGTCCCATATGGTCCTGGTCACGATGATCAAGCTGCAGTGTTGGAGCTTTGTTCTCAAACTATCGTTTCACACAAAGCAAGAACAGTGTTTCACGGCCACAGACGGTAGCCGATTCTGATCAAACTTGTCTGAATCTTGTTTCTCGTCAGTTCTTCCTTCTATGATCAGATGTTTCTCTGGTTTTCTCGTCACCTCTTGTCGTAACTCTCTCACAAGGCATAGATTTACCGGTTTCAAGGAGGACTACTTCCCAACTACATACGTCGTAGTGATTTTGAAACGGGCTCTATAAGCATGACTTCAAGTTTGAGAAGTTGCCTACAGGTTCGAACGGACATTTTTCCCTCAATGTCATGACATCAATTTTCACTGCATATGTTATGACAATGTTTGGGCAAAATTGTAACAGACTTCTTATCTCCTTATTCCAAATTTGATGAAGTACTGAGGTCCTTCTGCGCTATTGGAGGGGTGCACCTCTCCATCCCTTGTTTTTACTCCGGCTAGCAATCTCATGACCTGTAAAGGATCCCATCTGTCGGTTCTGCCATGATGGATCTTCTCGAATGTTGTTGGTCGCTTCGTGGGCTAAATGAATATGTTGGAAATGACAGTCAAGCATCCAATATACTTCCTTCAGAGTAGTGAGTAGGATAAGCTTTTCAAAGAACCTGGTTTTAATAGCTTTATAATGGGGACTAGGACAATCAATGAGCATACTCGTTCTGTTCTTAAAGGCTCCAAGAGCATATGGTTTATGTGGAATGTCTTCGCACACTTGACATATGGGAACAAATCGGCCGCCGTCTCATCTTACGTTGTATCTTTTCTTCTGGAACAACTCTTCATGTATAAAAGGCTTTGAAGAGATTTTTTCCTTCATCGGTTTTCGATCTTCTATTCAGTCACTGTCTTGTGCAGCTTCATCTCAATGCACTTCAGAGCCACCTTTATCTCCCTCTTGGCCGTTGCTACCATCGCAGTCAAGGGCGAAACACACACTGTTCATTTTGATAACAGGTCTATATCTCTACCTCACTTAAAATATAGTACGCTAACATTTTTTGTCATGAAGGTGCGGCTTCGGCACTGTTAGTATTGCTGGACATTAATCGTATAAGTCGTTGACGTTGCTGAACTCTCGCATAGCCCACTCTGATCCAAGGAGCAAATGTTTTGTCCACGGGAGGCGATTTCGTCACAAATGGTCCTCTTAATAGTGCCATTGCGTAAGAATCGAAATTTGTTTCAATTACGTGTGGACTTTTCGTTGACAAAAGGATCTTCATATAGGCAGGTATCTTCAGACGGGTAAGAATATTTATTTTGTTATATGTTATGAGAGCTCCATGCTTACCATATTCTAGGTACCTGTGGCTTTAATGGAGAAGGTTGCACCCTTATCGAGACGACTCTTGTAAATCCCACGACACCCGGGTCGGGATCGAGCACTGATATCTCCTTAATACCACCGTACGTACTAAGTCACCCTCTGTTTACTTACCTTGTGAACACTCTTGTAGTCACACATTCTCTGTGACGAGCGGATTTGGGTGTGTCAGTTCCTCTCTCATCTAGCTTAAATTCTTACCAGCATATTCTTCCAAGTTATTTCAACGGCTGTGATGGTGCTGGTGCTGACTGTAAGAAGTCGCATGATTTATATAACTTTGTAGTTGATTCATTCCTAAGGTACCAATGCTGGTTGCACGACAGCGTTCCATGTTCCCACTGACACTAATGTACAAGTTGCTTGCCAGACCGACAATGTTCGTCATTATATTGTTCATCACGATACAACAGTTTGCTAACCAGCTGTTGGTGACAGGTTGACCTCGTTATCACTTTCTGTCTCTGAAATTCTGTCAGGTCATTTAACTGCAGCAAAGACTCTTCTTTTTCACTCAGACAGTATGCGAATTCAATAAATTGTATGGAAAGAAAGACATCTGCTCAATAACTGTATCTGCACTGAGGTTCAAGAGGACAAATCAAATATACTTAAAGCCTCATAGGCTGAATCTTATACCCGCACATACCAATAAGTGTTCTCGACGGCCGACTCAGAGCCGGATGAGATGTTACTTCATGAACCCGTTGATGATGACTACGAGACGCTGAGAAAATCATGCTCCAGACAATTTCAAAGAGAGGTTCTCTACTTTCCCAGCTCACTTGCAAGTTGTAGTTCTATGTCAAGCTTCGAGATGATCCGGTATACAACTCCGAGGCCTGCAACTTCCACTAAAAACACCCAGTTTGGATCTCCAAGTGGTTGACAATGGAGGCGTACGCCACAGGTCCTTGATGATAGTGATAATTGATTCCGATCTGTTGGTTTGATTACACTTCACATACGCGTGTACCCTTGACACCTGGGAAATGTTCGCACAATAATAGCACTGCCAAGGGAAGTGTGGGACGGGATAGACAACCATCAAACATCGTGGACGGCACAGATACATGAGAGCGGAATGATATGATCTGTGATATTTGAGAGAAATTTCCACTTCTTGACTATAGATTTCCCCTCTCCAGATCTTGTTCTCAGGATGTCACACGATACCAAATACAATGAATCCACACATAAGAACACTTCAAGCACTTGCACTGCAAACCAAACGTGGTGATAACGAATCAGCTTTTAGATGCCCGCTCGATTTACAAGCCTCACTCGTGTAAAGCTTCCACAAACTCGTACCATGCAAGCTATTGCTGAGATGGTTCCGAGATCTAGCATTTGATCGAGATTCCACCTCTAAACATTTAAGTCATGTGACCTATTTTCATTGGCTATTCATCATGTGTATTTCCTTTTATACCCATGATTTCTCTTATATCTACACGACTTGATTTTTTTTATCTCGGATACGCCGTGCTCACAACAGCCGTACCTGGGAGATCAGAACTACATCCAGTCATCAGCCGATCTTCAGAAGATTGTCAGGGATAGTCAGCCTTGTTTCGTTCATTTCCACGGACGTGTGAGGAATGCCGCGACATATATAAAGAGACTTCTTCATCAGAGTCTCTCGTCCAGAATACAAGGATGGCGATAGAAAACCTTTTCCCTGCTCCTTCTCCCTCTCGGTCGAAACTGACGCCGAGGATGTGGGCGGGAATCACACCTGAGTCAACGGCTAATATTCAAAGTATGATCAAGGACAGCCATGAGAGATGGCATGTGTTCTTCATACGTGATTATCGTGCACATAAGTAAACATACCTCGTTGACTTTCTCTGTGGATGCTAAAAAAGCATTCAAGTCATTGCATTCACTGTGCGCTTACATCATGGGCGCTGGGAGCTGACACCGAGATAATACAAGCCGGGTACGATTTAGGATGCCAGCGTTTAGTGCCCAGGTTCAGTTCGCCCGAGAAGATCACAGGCGAGAACTTCAACCAGCATCTTGGGGATGATGAGTAGGCCTTGACTTCGCGGCAGGCTGTTCAGAGGAACTGAAGATTCTTGTAGATTTTATAGTGCATACGTAGACTTCTTCACGGAAGTTGTGAAGAAGCAGGGTGTCACCAGTGCCGTGGAAGATTACGTTTTCTCAGAGAAAGCTAATTTCATCTTTGGAAATAAAGAGGACGAACAGCCAGAGATGCTCAACAGGTTTATGGATGGGATAGTCCACTCCATGATCGAAATTGGGCTCGGTCTTGAATTCAATGTACCCGGATTAGTGGCTGAAGGTAAGAGCGAGCTATCTTAACATTTAAAATTATCATCCTAAGATAGTTCGCCGAGGCCTTGCTTGGACCGCAGTGCATCTAAAAAGCTCGTCAGCCGTCATTCCTGTCTCTTTTTGGACCGCCGCAAACAAAGCGCGCGACGTATCCCTCACAACACGTCCCCTGGGCCTGGGCATTGGGGGGAGTACGGTACCTGTACCAAAGAACAATGTCCACGCATTGACAATTCTCGCGAGAATCCTGAAGGACGCCCGTTTTGACAGAATTCCGTCTGCTGATTATTATCCTGTCATTTACTCGAACATCACGGACAAGTACGGCGACGCGATAATTGAGTATGTCAAGATGTGGACGTTCGACCAGAACGATCCCCAGGAGGCCGAGCGAAAGGTCGAGGAACTGGTGTATGCAAATACGGTGATTTATGCTGTGGGAGGGTGGTCAAAGGACCACGAATTCAACAATGACTTCTTCTAGTGAGCGAATTATGACGTTCCTTTGTCCAGTTGAAAAATACTGTCCTGAACGCAGCGTCCACCTTGTCACATCGGCTCTTTTCCTCTACCAGTTTATCGAAATACTTGAGCCAGCATCCAAAGAAGTGCTCCTTCGCAGCTATCTTGCTGTCTGCCTAACATGGTGGATCGGCCGTGGAAGGCCAGGATTCGATATTGCAGGATTCTTCGAAAACGTATCCACGAACCCCGGCCCTGTCGTCCCATTCCATGCTCCACACAAAGACGCGCTTCCAAGGGCAGACTCGCTAAAAGCCAGCAACCCCAACCCCTGGTTCCGGCTGATCCAGGAGGCGCTGGTCAGCCCCGATGGACATCTTGCAAAAACGTTACGCGCGCTTACTCATTTTGCTGAGTTGTACGGGATGAGGGCTGCAGGACAAGAGGACCTCAAGACCACAGAATTGTCGGGTGCTGAGTTGATTGATGGGACGTTGTTTATCAGGGCGGCAGTATTGACGAATGAAAGATTGAAGAAGAAGGATGTCGATATGAGGCTGGCAAGATACTGGGATCGAAAAGGCTTCTACGAGACTTCTTTGGAGTCTGGGGAGAAACGAGGATTCAACCCTAACGAGTGAAGTTGCATCCAATCTTCTTGTATGATTTGGACGAACCTAGCCAAGCTGTGGGCTTGATTCTGCACACATAGTCTCTATTTGTCTCGGAAGTCAATTTGTTATCTTGTTTGTGGGTATCATGTCGAACCTGAATTTCACGAGAATAGAGGTGTCATGACTGGGTCAAGTCGCTCAATGACGACTTGCTGTTCCTTGATGCGCAGAATAATATCAATCCCATCAAAGATCCTTTAGATCACGTCAAGGTTACGGGAATAACAAGAGTTGACAAAGAACTCTGGTTACAGGCTTTGTTATTCTTAAAACTCAAGTATTTAAATACTCGTTCTACAAGAATCCCAAAAGTGGACCTCGCCGGCCGGTATTATTACAACCATAAATGATCATGAGTTACCAACATTATAATGGGTGTCTTTTCTACAGCAATATAGTGTGCTGGCATAAACCTCAGCTCCGAAGAGGCGATGTGTGTTGGCTGATGCACACAGTCATCATAGGCCGCCGAAAAGTTCTCGGTATATTCTCGGAGACTATTTCCCATTTTGGAACGCAAGAAATTTTTGTTAATCTACCTTCAACGTTCAACGTTCTCGAAGCAACCCCTTGGGTGGGAGGCCGCTTTCAGTCTATCATAATCTGGATCTCTGTTTAAACAGTTCTCATCTCCAGCAGAACAATTGATGCATCAAACATCACTGATTTGTCGACCTACGACGAGTTCTCACAAGCAGCTTGGTCCGAACCAAAAAATCACAAGGATTTACATAAGGGATGACATATTGACATAAAGCACGAACCCGGGCCCATGAGAGTGCCCATGCAATGTCACATCGTTACCGCCATCAGCCGCTCAAGGCCATCTACCTTACTGGCCAGTTCGTTCTAACACTCTTCCGCATTCCCTTGTGGGTTTTGCTGTCAATTCCTAGGTAAGGCTCAATCAGCCTGTTATTCCTGTTATCGTTTGTCAATCTTTACCAGGTCATGGCGTCCCCGAAAGTCATGGAGCCTGAAGAGGGCTGTCCTAGTCAAATTCGTTCGTTACTTCTTAGCATTACCTGCGAAGTATATGAGAAACATTTCCCTTCCGTGACTGCATCCTAATATTCTGCTCAAGGACTGGACCACTCATCAAGCTTCCCGATCATAAAGCCATTACCCTGGGGAAGGGTGTTAATGGACTTTGGGTGGACCCTGTTCCCGAGCTTATTACCGGTAAACTGGAAATGTGGACGAAAGCAGCCTCTGTCACACCTGTCCGCATTCCCGGTTACTGGACGCACAAGGAAGGCTACGATATCAAAGTGGGAGCTGCCCCAACTTCAGGAGAGAAAGTACTCTATCATCTCCATGGGGGCGCGTATATTCGTCTCTCTGCACATCCATCAGATCCAACAGCTGCAGTCGCACGCGGAATTCTTCAGCATACTGAAGCTATTCACCGTATATTCGCACTCGAGTATCGCCTTTCGTCCTCCAAACCATTCGAGGTGGATGCTCCCTTCCCGGCGGCTCTGATTGACGCTCTCGCTGGTTATTCTTACCTCGTCAATGTAGTCGGTTTTTCCCCCGCGGACATAATCATAGCCGGTGATTCTGCCGGCGGAAACCTCACCCATGCGCTTACACGTTACCTGATCGAATATAAAGGCTTCGATAAGCTGCCAGCGCCGCCCGGTGGCATTATCTTGCTTTCACCCTGGAGCGACCTTGGTGTATCTCACGAGAGCCCGACGGCATCAAGCCACAAATTCGTTGATTCAGACTACCTCCATCCTACCGTTGGTAGTGTGAACTATGCCAAAGATTCGTTCTTGGGTCCCTTAGGCCTTGGCGCTGCTGTACGAAACCCGTACATCTCCCCTGCCTCTCTGGATCCAGGTCTCGTCATCGACTTCAAAGGGTTTCCTCGCACGTTCATCGTGGCCGGTGGTGCAGAGATTTTATATGACCAGATTATTTGTCTCCGAGACAGGATGATGAAGGATTTGGGTGACCGAGTCACTTACTATGAGGCGAAGGATGCAATCCATGACTACTTGATCTTCGAGTGGCACGAGCCAGAAAGGACCGAAACCCTTAAAGCCATCGCGAAATGGGTGTAACGATTCCGTCGCGCTCCAGCGTCCAAGAACCTCGATTTACTCTTCTTCCCCATTGCTGTTGAGTTCGTGGTAAATGGCTGCCTTGTTATGATATCCACTATTGTTCTACCTGCCTGCCTGCCTTTTGATATTTGAAATCTTGTTTGCTTTGACTCTTGTGATCTTTCCCTACCAAGGACCGTTGTGTATTTTATCCAGTTATTTTCTTAATAACATGTCCCTTTCTAAGCGCTGTACACGCTGAAAGCACAGTACAATTCTGACAAGTAAGTGTATTTTCAGCTCTAAATTTACATAGTGCGCAGCTATTACATTCTCAATACTACAGGGGTTCCCAATTCTATTTAACAGCGCGCAACACTTTCCGTTTGGGATAGTTAGTTCTTTTCTTTTCTAAGTCTGATGCGACAACGTATACACAATCGTCGTTTTTGACATTTGCGACGTTAGGACCATCAGAAGAAGTATATATCAGCTCTTCGGGCTCGTCGTTTGTAGTGCTTGCCAACGTCGTGAATCGTTTGTTGTCTTGGCTGCAGACAGGGGTAGAGGAATGCTCGTTCGTCGGAGGCCACTGCCCTTGCACTGCTATAGTACGGCCACTTGAACGACCAAAGCGAGGTGTGGACAGGATTTCTGATCCTTCTCTAAGCTCCGCTGTATCTTTGATCACTTCGAAATGCGGCCGGGCAACAAATCCAGAGGGAATGGACGGCTTGACGGTTGTATTTTTCCTGAGCTCAGCCAAGTCCTTCACCAGATCCTCATGTTGTGGACGTGCATCTGGCGCGACCGGTGGTGTGACTAAATGAAAGTGTTGCCAAGGGACTGTTGTGTAAAGGTTAGTTGGGCCGCTGAGATTCTGCACTAGAATATCAATATACACCTCGATCTAATAATCTTCAGAACACGTACCTTTTCCATAATATGTATCCTTTGTTTTACAATCGATCCTAGGGCTTTGCTGTGATGTATCTGGAAGATCCTCTTTAGATACTGTTCGATAGAATCTGGGTTGTGGCACGTTAAGATGTCTGCACCTAGTTATATATGTCGTAAACAAATTGTCAAAGCGCTGGAAATGTTCTTTCATTGGAGAGCCACAGTCTTGTCAAAGCTGACGCCACGCTCAGACCGGGATGAACGCATTGGCCGGGCTGCCAAAACCATGATATTGATTTTGTTCAATGATAAATCCAGTATTTTACTGAAAGCCAAGTAGCCAAGTCAAAACCGACGTTGGACCAAAGTTCCTTGAATTCGAGACTCTGTGATCCTCTTCGAGAGGATAGTTTGTAAACAGAAATGTGGAGACTTGACATAGACATTAACCTCTTTGAGTACTAGTTGCTTTGACCATCGAGTTCAGTTAAAGGATGCAAACCAAGATTGGGCAATGTTACTAAATGAGAGAGACATCTTAACAAACAAGAGTTATAATGGAAGTCGATAAACGTATTTCCTGAATGCCAAGAAAGAGACCTTTCAACTGGTAGGGGTGTTTGGACTCGAGGAAAGAATATAACTAGGGGGTGGTTCTGAATCAATTCCCTTTATCTCTGAATATACACTCTGTCGATCCCTTGAACCATCTCGAACGATTACAACAGGAACAAGAGGTCGCGCAGATGCCTTGGGTCCCTCCAAAGACACGCTTGGCCTCGCTTGCGTGAAGGGCCGCAGAATAAAGCTATCACTCTGTTCTTGTCTCCTTCCAAATAATCGAAGCCACCTCGGGAGGCGAACGGAAAGTTTAGATGGAATCGGAGGCAGTGGTCTTTCATTGGAGTACACCGGTGGTGAGAAGGATGGATTGGGTTTAGGGGTCCGTGAGGATCGACCTTGATATCGCCAACGGAACACGAATGCAAGAGATCCAATAATAAGTCCAGCAACCAAACTACCGACTGCAGCACCTGCGGCAATGACCTGTGCATTTTTTTCTGGACTACGGACGGATAGACGGGAGTTAAGACAGTCAGTTGGATACTTGGACGAGATCTCACATTGTTCCTGGTGCGAGGCAATCATCCGAGCCGTATCCCCCGGAATGCATGGGTCCATTCGCCCAGGTCTTCCCGTCAGCATCTACAAGCGACAGAAAGAACGGAAAAGCCCAAGACTGGAATATCGTGAGCGATACGCGGACCTTGATATAGGAATTCAATCACTAACCAGTGATACCGTCCAAGTGATTGGGTCCATCGTCTGAGATGTGATGCTGTACGGTGGATGAAGTGCTGGTGCAACCTAATTCATGTGAGATACAAGTGCTAATTATGAAGTCCTGATTTACTGTCAAGGTGAAAGGCGGCTTCCCAGATTGGACAGTCAAGGTTACATCCGTGCACTGTTGATGCTCGTTATCGTCCTACATAAGAGAGGGTAAGTCATACCTGAGTAATGAAGCCAAATTGTGACATTGGTCCACCGACTACAGTGCCTTCGACAGATAACAGGGGGCCAGCCGTAACGTTTTGGCAAACCGGTTGCGTAACGGTCGAATTCTGAATCATCGTATACATAGCTTGACACCCTCCACTGACTCCGAAGCGGTCAAACTAAAAGGCTTCAGTCATAATAGTAATAGATTGAGATACAGCCACGACGCACCATGCAGATCTGATACTGGACGAGTACACCTTGAGTACGAGCTCACTCTCAGAAGATTGTATCACAAACACACCTGCGTTCCAGGCGCAAATGGAACCGCCCAATCCTATATCCCCATGCCTTAGCAAATGTAGCCATCGAGGAAGAGAAACACATACAAAAGTCAGACCGTTTCCCACTGGAATGATAAAAGGTTGTATGAACGTCCTTGAGTTCGAATGCTTATAATCAACCCATTGAAAAAAGGGACTTCAGAGACCGATACGAACGACGCGTAAACCTGCATGTAATACGGAGCCGTCGGATTTCGTCTACAGAGGACAAAAAGATGTCAGAAGATTCTGTTGGCAAAGTTGCATATGAGCTGTACCCCTTGGCAGTACTCCTTCCCCATGTAATATGAATCGTCTCGCATTGCTCTGTCGAAAGATCAATGTCTCCGGAAGGTATATCATTACTCTGATCTACTGACCGGTTACTGGGATCGGGACCGGCTGTCCAGGTTTATCGTAATCGAAAAAAAAGCCCTGTGAGGAAGAGATTCAAGTCAAGATTCAATGAGCATGTTGATCATATGCCGAAGTAAACATACCGGGTTTAGAAAAGGAGTGGTTTTCGCTGATGTTCCAGCAGCATAGAGAAGAAGAAGAAAGATATCCAGCTTGCTGGCATTCATTAGAAGAAGAAGGGGAAGATTGGACACGACCCTCGTCACAGACAAGAAAGACCCAGCGGATGCATACACTTCCGGGAAATAAATGAGGTTGCCCAGTTACATGATTATACTTTTTCTTCTATAGGGGCCCAATTGTTCGTGCCTTTCTCGAAATATACATATAACACGATTTATCCCAGACAACGAGACAAATATATCCGGGAATAGCCTTCAACGAATATCGGAGGTCAAGATGATCATCACTTAGGGAGCGCTTCACAGCTCCCAATCGCCGATTTTGGTAGCAATTCAATTAAAACGCGGGTCAGAAAGAAGGAAATCAGAGACGAATCATGCATATACAAGGTTGAGATGGGAAACTTAGAGACCGTATTGATGACACACTCTATGATGCCTTGTCAATTCCAAATCAGCGATAGATGGTTTCCTGACCGACTGGAATCTGATGAAGGGGTTCCCCAGCAACCGCTACAAATGAAATAAATAACGTGGCATGTTCAGTCATGACTGTCAGGGTTGTCGAAAAACCTCATGCGTCGGCCGGTTCCGGCTTGCCTTGCAACAGTTTCTTAACTTTTCGTTTCTCGTCTTCGACGTCAACGCGTCGGAAACCTACTTTGCAGTTTGAGTCCTTCTCGTATCTCGACCCGGTCTTGACAAGCCGCGGTGAAGAAGCACTGCAGAGCAGATGTATTACTTCGGTTCTGATCCTTGAAGGCTGTTTCGGTAATGATCTATCACGAGGGAATATATATTTACGGAGGCTAGCTGTGCAAGTGAAAGAAAAGATGGATCCAGCGCAGCCTTGGTGGAGAACGCACAGTGCGGCGTTCCTTTATGCTTGGAAAAAACAAGGACTTGGGCGGATTCACTTGATGGTCTTTGGTCACTGATTGGCAAGAACCGAAAAGATGCCGACAACCTATGCTCTGGCTCCAGTTTTCTGGGTCCTATTTCCGTGCACGATGGATTCGACACCGATATTCACACCAAACTTGTTTCTCCAGAAGGATTGATTCGAGATGCCTTCCGTGTTGCTATGTTACTGTTATGACATTTACCAATGTTCGTCTCACTTTCATCGAAGGTCTTCTACCAAACTTTATATCGACAAGTCATTCCACACGTTCCGAATGTGTCTTGAAACCGTCAAAATTTGATCCAGTGCGTTGCGCTGCATCTCGGAAATCGTGGTATTTTCTCATACTACACATACTATGTGGTTGCATTACGAATAAGTGTACTTTGCTAATGCTAGAGGCCCTGGATGAACTCGTGGGACGGGCGCGCCTCTCCACGATATTTTGGTGCAACGGTCCTGAACCATACCACGTCTTTCTTCCATGATTGTTCTACTCTTCAATGTTGGAATTTCTCCCCAGATGAATGCATGAATTCGCGCCGTAACGTAGAGCAATGACCTTTCCTGCTTGTTGATTACCCGTGATCTGGCTTTACTTGTCGCGGAGCCTGATACCCTCCGCATTCAACACTGTGCCTGCCCCTCGGCATGTCGAGAAAAGGTAGGTCAGGTGTTACTTACCTCATGTATTTTATTTTTCTCCTGGTGCTATTTGTAGCTGTGACGTCTTCTTCGGGAGCTCTCGTGGAAGCAGCTAAATCAAAAGCAATACAACCTACAGGCAATACTTCGTCGCGGTGACTAGACCTCTGGGTTTTAGCCTCCATTCCTGCTGCAGTTAGACTTCCTCATTGCGTACTATACGTCATGGTTGACATTTCCCCGTGGCCGCCAATCTTTTGACTTCCGTTCGCTAGGCAGATGGGTCCCGATATCCCCGTGGCTGCTTGTGCCTGTTCCACGGAAAGGAACCGATCATTGAAGGTGAGGACAACTTTAGGGGCCGATAAAGACATTCGAGAGCCGCTGGCCTTGGGCGGAGGCTCTAATGATGTTTCATTCCGGAGGTGAATTGTGGGTGCGCGTCCCTTATTACCCATGTGTATCCTGTACGCGGTTTTATCAATGAACACATTGTCAATAAGTGGACGACGCGAGACGCGCCGGTTCCGTTGACGCGATCAGAGTCTGATAATCTACGTAGCTTTAGCTGAACTAACTTTTGCCATGACAAGTGTACTTGTCTTTGTCGTCTAGGCTTATGTTGCATGATACAAAGCGTCGAATAGAAAATCCCGAAGTAGAAGAACAAAGAGATCTTGTGGTGGTCTGTGCGTGGGAACTGATTTGTGTACAGAAAGCTGTGAATCTGCGGTCAGGTCCCTGCGTCACGATTGTGACTGAGCAGCCGAAAATCTGCGCACTGACCACCGTGCTCGACGCCGGACATAGCGAACTCGACGACTGACACGACGAGCAGCATGACGACCGTTTATAAAGGCAAAGTCACGCACAGATCGTGGCCACAGCTGCCCGAGGAGCTCCTACGGTGTGTCCACTAACGTTGGCGCCACATATGAGCACTGAATCCCTTGGGAACGGCAGGATAATCGCCACTTTCTACCTGCTAGATGTTTCTTCTACTAGCTATTGCCCGCAGTCTTGGGAACTACGCGAGACTTGGCACCAGCGCATGGTCTACACCGCGTTACGCGACGCCAACGAGCTCGAGAGACACATGATGGCCATTTGTCCTCAATGGCATCTGGCACGTATGTAGTTCATCTTACTCAATTTACTGCGCCACACTCACGTTCTGTAGTGCAACATCATCTCTTCTGGAATCAGGCAATAACATTGATTGACCCGACTGACGCGCTTGGTCATCACCAATTCATTGCACCCAGAAATGGTTCCCTCAATTCCTCTGTAACTAGTGCACAGCCCACCAGGATTTCTCCCTTTCATCACTTCCGCAACATCACACGCGTGAGTTGCTTCGTCTGCCGCGTTAACGCGCCAAACTCTACCACAGGCCTTGCGAATGCCAAACGCCTGAGCCGTCACAACTTCCTCCGTACAATCTCCCTCTGCCGTGAGCATGACCGCCGCCCAACGTCTTACTGCGGAATGTGCCTGCGTGCGGCACCTGTGTACGATGTTGCGCTTGTCGGTGTCCAAGCAGCAAACGCTGCCCAGCAGGAACATTACATTAGCGTCGTTGACAACGATGACAAGGAGACATTCCCCAACGTTGAAGCCACCTGCAGGGCATGTCGTATCGAGTGGTTGTGGAAGCGGGCAGGCGAAACTCCGGGAGATCGTGAGGCGATTGGTGGACATAGGTTCGAATCCAGTGACTGGGAGACACGCAACGTCGTCGACTCCTTCCTCGACCTTGCAGAAGGAAGCATCAAAGATGTGCTCTTACTTGCTCGCGAGAAGTTGTGGCTCCGGAAAAATACCCGCCTCGACTTTATGCTTAAGATGCTGAAAAAGACGAACAAAGTTGACAGTGAAGGCCTCGAGGGCCTCGAACGTTATGAGGAGGAGGAGGAATCGATCGATAGCGAGGAAGACATCGAACTCTTGCAGATGGAAGAGGCCCATGTCCGTGATATGGCGTTGGGAGATTGGGCTAGGGCTCGAATACTCGATGGGCATTGGATAAGTCCTGCTGACACGTGGTACAACCACACGATGAACGGGTACAAGGATTACGTGCCGGCCGTCCACCCCTGTCCTTGGACGTGCTCTTCGTCTTCCGACTCAGGCCAGGACGATGAGACAGGGGTGCATCCCCTGCCTTCGACAGTCAAGGGATCAATTCCGCCAACATTTGGACTTTGTGAGCAGGCGTTCAATGCTCACCAGCGCCAGTTGAAGGAGATCCTGGTACCGCCCATGCGAAATCTTGTGCGAAAAATAGTTATTGAGTGCCAGACGCCTGGAATGGGGTATGGACGCGGGATAGAAGATCCTGCGATTAGGGCGTCGAAGATGTCTATGGAGGATGTCCTATCGGAGTTGAGGAACGAAGAGGGCGTGTGGCTTAACGGATTTGACTGGGTGCAACGGAGAATGAATGATTCTCGGGAGCGAGACACGAATAGGAGAGATTCAAGTACGACCACAATTGGGACAGATAGTGATGATTCTTCGACCTCGAGTGGCAGTCGATCGTCAAATGAAACAAGTCCCGTCATGTCAACAACGACTCTACAGACAACGCCATCGCCCCCACCCCCGCCAATAGATGACAGGAAGGACGAAAGTAGCACTTCGAACACTGCGCCGGTTCCTGTGATGATCTCTATTGATCCCGTTGAGGACCCGCCTAGACCCATCCACACAGTGCCTTACATTCCATCCACCGCTGCTCACCTGCCGCCATATACAATGGATGCGGTTAAACTCGTATGTTCCCCTCTTCCGCATCACTTGTATAGATCTGACCTTGTTCTTTTCACCCAGGCTTGGAGAGAAGCCTGCGCTCCCCTATATCGCTGCAGATGCTCAATCTGTCTCCGCGCTGCAGCTCGTGCACACGCCAGCGCCCATCCCCAGTCCAGAGTGAAAGTTGTCCCTTCACAAATACCAACTACACCAGAACCGCAACCGGTCAAGTTGTCGACGGTCAAGCTGGAGGAGGTTATTGATATTGACGGCGAAGGCGAGGAAGAGATCGAGGATGATGTGGAAACATACGATGAAGATGAAGAGAACACGGAAGATACGATGGAAGAGGTGCGTGAGGTCGAAGGGTTCGAGGAGTTCGAGTCAACTGCGTCGGACGGGAGTGAAGTTGTCGAGGTCGATTCGTCGGAGGAGCTGTTTTCTCCTGCTGTTGTCATTTCCAGACCGAGGAAACGATCCAGCGATGAGCTTGATCTCAACGGCACCCACGACGACCATTACTACGACAAGTCGGATGGTCTATCATTGCGTGACGGGACGCCTCCGAAGAGAGCACGGACAGACGAAAAGAACTTACCTTCGTATCAACTAACGACAACGAAAGGGGCGGACACCCCCCATCGGCTGCGAAAGCGTAGTTCGGAGGAGCTAGAAGACCTTCCCAGGGACCAGTTGTCGAATAAGAGCAAGAAGATCAAGGTTTCCGGTGCTGGGACGCCGCCGTTGGTCTGCGAACTGCCGTCAGAGTCCCCGCCCCCGATGACGACGAGCGATGTGTCTTCATCAAGGCCGTCATCTGTGCCGCTTTCCACCTCGACGCGCACCAGCGATACATGATGACCTTGTGGATCGTTGTTGTCAACGTGTTCTTATTTTCCGTCTTGCCCCCTGTTCTCAAACTACCTCAATCAATGTATCGAAAGTGTCGTCTCATGTTGTCCCTATAATTCGTCCGCGTGCTCTGTATAACATATTCTTCCCCTCTATATTTATTTTGAATCGCCTTTTTTATCTCGCGGAATTTTTTCTTTTGGCCTCGAAACCTCGCTGGTCGCTTCGAAGTTTTAAACTTTCAATTCCCTCTACTCTCCCAACCCCGCAATTTTACTTTTAAACTATTAGTTTTTGATTGTAAATTCCTACTCCGTTTTCTTGCTTGTATTACCAAATCTAAGTACGTCTGTTCCATGTTTCAATATAAAAAGTTTGAAAGGAAGAGGTTTTTTTGCCCTGCAGCCCAAAAAAGAAGTGTTGGGGACAAACAAGCCTGTAAACTCGGGCTCCTTTACAGATCAGGCTAATGCTCGAAATATGATAGCATGTATACGCAACTAACAGATAGGAGCGTTTTGCTGAATATGAGTATGTGGGCCATGGGCCAATCCAGAGGACAATTTTCGCTATGGTGCGGTTCAAGCTCAAACAAATTTCAAATAAACTTGGAGTGGACCTGTGCGTAAGAACAACCATCGTAGCCGTGCACGTGGTAGTCAACCAAAAGACTTCGCTACTTTTACCCAAAGGTCCCTAGCTTCTAGCACCGGTCCCGGGAGCCTGAAGATCAGATTTGCCTCCAAGACCCTGACTCTGGCTCACGCTAAGTAATCAAACGAGCTTCTCAGTAGTGCAGCTACCCCCATTGATCCCTTAAAGGCTTTATCGAGAAGCGCGGAGTGGTGCATAACTTTGTCTTATCTCATCTCATTTTGGACGGGAACTACGGCTCATAGCTAATGATTTTTATCCCTATCATTCTTCTGATCAGGATTACTCTTCTGTTGGCGAGGTTGAGGGTTAGCTAGTGTTTATGCGGACCGTCGACATCACCTTGATGTCAGAAATACTCTCTCTGAAGCATGGGTTCACTAAAGTCAATTAGTACTGCATCAATTCTCTGGAGACTAATTGACAGACACTCCAAAGATGTGAGTTTTCACTGATAGCCGGTTTTCGTCTCGGATTTTCTACTGAGGTCCTCCTGTTCCTTTTGTATCCATACCTAGCTCGTACCCTGGACAGCAAGATGATTAGTAAACGATAATCACTGTCGGTGGTAGATTGGGTTTCCCCGAACGCGTCTGTGGCCTCTACTAAACAGTGAAAGAGTAAGTGGAGAGTGCTGTCAGAGAATCAACGTGCGAGGGTTGCTGATTGACTAGACAAAAAATGTAGTCTCAGTCTCGTGCACGTTGATACGGTACGAACTAGTATTCATTTACCTAGACAAAAAATGTAGTCTAACGATGATGGTAATGAGTAACCTAATGTAAGAAAAAATACTTGCGGTACACACCTCAGTCTCG
>JAGGAU010000057.1:0-56134 GCA_017657275.1 Termitomyces sp. T108 | reverse complement strand
CACCAGCCTCTAATGGCTGTAAATACATAGTACATGGTAGATGTGCTTTGTCTTCTTGGATGGAGGGCAGGCCCTTGTGCAAAGAAAATCACAAGACCATTGGTCAATGGTTGTTTGAAGATGTAATTTGCCGCTGGGGTTGTATTTCAGAAATTGTTACAGACAATGCAGGACAATTCAAACAAGTCACTGCCTGGTTAGAGAAGAAGTATGGTATTAGAGGTATTACTATCTCACCATACAACTCACCAGCCAATGGACGTATTGAACGGCCTCATTGGGATGTTAGACAAGCATTGTTTAAGGCTTGTGAGGATTGCACTAAGTGGTTCTGGTTCTTTTACCATGTAATGTGGAGTGACCACATAACCATAAGGCAGCAATTTGGGTGCTCACCATACTTCATGGTTACTGGTGCCTACCCAACTCTTCCATTGGACTTAGCAGAAGCCACCTGGTTAATTGACCTACCAGAAGGGCCTTTGACAACAGATGAGTTAATTGAATATTGTGCAAGGGCTTTGGCCAAGCACTATCAACATGTAGAGGAAATGAGGGAACGTGTTAGCAAAGACAAGCTCCAATGGGCCTTGAATTGAAGTTTGCTGAAGAGCATAAGCACTCAATAAAAGACTTCAATTTCAAACCATTGGACCTGGTCCTGGTCAAAAACATGATTACAGAAAGCTCATTTAGCACAAAAATGATGCCATGATTCCATGGTCCAATGGTAGTTGTTGCTAAGACAAGGGGTGGTAATTATATTGTAGCTGAGCTAGATGGATCAGTTTGGCAAGCACAGGTTGCAGCGTTCAGAGTAATACCCTACAAGGCATGCAAAAAGCTGACTCTGCCACATGGCTTAGAAAAGTGGGTGGATATCACCCCAGCTAAATTGAAAGAGCTAAGGGAAGAACTACAAAAACCTACAGACTATGAGAATAGCCAAAAGAAGAGAACTAAATAAAGAACTCACCTCCAGTGAAACTTGGAGGGCATGGAGAAGAGAGCCAGTTTGGTCCACCTCAGATGGACCCAAGGCCTTAGTAAGGCATGACAAGTGATCTGAAAGGAGCCGAAAAGTCTGTAAGGAGATATCAAGATGATACAACTGCTGTTGAGCAGCAAGATTGATGGCCTCATGGTGCTTCTTTAGGTCAGCATGGGCAGTGGTGGCATCATCAGTGAGCTGAGCAGTTTCAAGCACACTGTCAACCTAATTAAGTAGCAACAGCATGGCATTGCTACCAGCTTTATGAACAGCTAGGCATATGATAGCTTTAGTCACCATAGAAATAAAAAGAAGAGACATGAATGCAACAGTGGTGGGATTGATCTTAAGTTTCTCAGGGCAAAGCTTCCCAACAGGCTTGATCTGCGAGGATGAGGAGACAGCCAACGTCAGTAAGTCAAGACATTTGGTAAGCACGGTGAAATGATGGACTGGGCTCACATTAGCTTTGCGCTTGATGGGTTTAACAGGCAACAGACCTGTTATAACAATGTCATCATCCTCATGTTGACAGCACTAGCACTAATAAAGAAAAGAAAAAATTAGAATCAACACTATGTAAAAATAAAATAAAACTTGCCTCTTCAAGCTCACGTCTGCACTGAAGCTCCCGGTGGTTTGACATGATTTGCAGAATGCCATCTGCAAAACTGAAAAACACCTTGGTGTCAGGAGCATCATCAGCAATGCGACAGTCGACAAGAGGAAGAGTAGTGGAAAGGGCATCAGCCATGCCCTTTTGGTTGGCAATACAATCAAAGAGTGTCTGATCAGCAAAGTGCTGAAATAACATTAGTTAAGGAACAGTGGAAAACAAGGAAAATCCACATATGAGCTGCATAGTACCCAGGTAGTGTGCTTGATTGCTGCCAGACCCAGAAAAAGCATGCATGGTCTTGCAGATGCCCATTACAGCAGCTGCAAACAATGGGTATTGCTTGACCAGAATGATGATATTGTTGACATTGCGAGTGAGAGAACGCTTGAGATCATCAAAAAGATTGGAGGGAGTAGTGCAAGGAGGTGTTGTCATGATTGCAATGTGAGGGCAAGCCTTAGCAAAAGGTTTAGCGTGAGGAGCTGTGGGAGGAGACATGAGCACAATGAGGAGAAAAAAGAGGGCACACCTGTTTTTAAAGCAGGAAGGACAAAGAAATAGAGGATCTGTAGGACAGAAATGGAAAAATTAATGTTCTATGAATGGCAGGAGCAAGTAAAAGCTGAGAAGGGAAGTCTTCATAGAAACAAAGCCATGGACAACTGAGAGCAGTTATTGAATAGTGCTGGAGAGGTGATACAAGACCTTGATTGCGACTGAGGCAAAAAGAAATGTTATTCAGGTCCTACTCTCTACTATACATGAATAAAAATGCTGAAAACATGTAAGCAAAACATGTATGAGAATGCCAAAAACTGTAGGCAGGACTTACCTCAGTACCATGGCCAAGCCCAGACAACAACGCCCAAAATGTTTGCCAGTGTGCTTGTTACAAGCAAGAGGACCAAGGAAGCATCTAATTGGTAGTAACTGATGATGCAGCAATGCCAACTCAGGATCACTGATTGCTTGATTACATCAATGATCAGTGATTGATGATCAAAGATCTTGATCTGAGATCTTGGATCATGGATCAATGATCTGAGACCATCAGTCAAACCTTTGTCAAGACAGCCTCCACTCCTCCAGAAGTAAAGCCTCCACATGTGCTCTCCCCTCTCATTCCTCACCACCCACTGACCACTGCATGTACAAAGGAGACAGGACCTAAAACAGGAGAAGCAACATGGGAACAATTGGAGCAGGAATAAAGGGAGGAAGGGTAGAACCATGCAACAACACAGAACTAGCTGAGACAGCAGATAAAGCATGGCTATCTGCAGAACACCAGCTCAAACAAAGAACAACGAAATCATGCCAAGCATACGTTGGTCCATGCGTGATGGAGAAGGTATAAAAAGGGAGGATTTGGAGGGGATAGGTTAAGCAAACTGATTGCCATGGTGCGGAATCCCCAGCGAGTGGGTTCTTTGACCTAGGAGCTCTAGTTTGTCTTTCTGGTTTTGCAATATAATTGTATTTGAACTAAATTTTGAGGGACTATTAAACTTACTTGAAATGAATCACAATCTATTATATTTCTAAAGTGTGCGCTAAGTATGTCTTGAGCCCCATGAACTTGCGACTTGGAAAGTGATCCGATCCGATTAGATCAGATTAGATAGGATCTAATCAAAATCATCGATCTCAACTAGAACATTTCGCATCACCACATGTAGGGGTTAGGGGGCGGTTTGACTGACGATGTTCGTTTGTCAGGGTTGGAATCCACACCTAGGCCTGGAGAACAAAGAGCGTCAGGGTCAAATTCGCTACATACATGAAACAACAAATTATGAACTATGTATCCCTGGTGCCTGTACGATTGTTTGAATCTGTCAGAAACGCTTGTTGACAAACTTGGATCATATGACCGCGTACGTCAAAGACACCTGACAGCAAGTTGAGGAAACCAAGGGTAATCGTAGTACTGTATTAGTTCTAGGACTTCACAAACGGCAGTCGTATATATAAAGAATCATCTCTGGTCCGACTCGATCAAAGCACGAGGCCGAAGAGGCCGGCCGCGAGCAAGCCAACAACACCGACGCTGTCTGGCCTGCCCATCGCAGCATTCGTGGTCTGCGCGGGTGCACTAGCCGAGGGGCTTGATGTTCCAGTGGAAGGTGCAGTCGACGTTGGGCGGGAGCTAGAGGCCGAAGCGGCACTCGAAGCATGCGAGGAAGCGGCGGGAGCACTCACACTGCCACTCACACTGGCAGACGACGAGGCACCGTCAGTGGTCGCGGACCCAGAGGCAGAGGCAGAGGCAGAGGCAGATCCGGAGGGAGAGGCTCCGACTGGGAGAGCAAGGACACGTCAGCTGAGCGCGGATACGGAGAATAGGGTGGGGACGTACTGGCACCGCATTCCTGGGCTTGGAGAGCGAGAGCGGCCTGGAGCTCGTCTGCTGTGCACTTTTGTTGGAGACACTGCGCGGCTTGGGTCTGGAAGTCGGTGGACGCGCACACACAAGTCGCGTCGGTGCTGGGCTGGGGTCAGCCGCGAAAATTCAGCAAATAGGAGCAGAGACGTACACGTCGCATTCGACAGCCTGGGCGGCGGGGGTGATGCAGCCGAGGATGCAGGGCGTGATGCCCGCGGGGAGCGAGGTGGCGGGGTCAGCGGCGGACGCGGTGGAGCTCTGGGCAAGGGCGCACGAGGCGAGGACGGCGAGAATGAAGGCCTTGGTGAACATTTTTGTGACAAGTCGTAAGGTCGGCAAGCAAGTGTTCGATGATCTTTTATATCTGGGGGTAGCCCATTAGCTAATGCAATTAATGAACCGATCGACCCTGCTTTTTCTTACATATATCCTTTTGGAGCCAACCCCTGAGCGTATGCGACTGTGGGGCTTGCTGCGCATTGCAGACGAGCTTATCACTCTCCACACATCTGGGTGCCGCTTCCCGAAGCCGACGTTCTATTCAGGTGACGTTGTCGCAGATCTTTATCTATTAAAATATGAACAAAAGTGCCTTTTCAAATGAGCTTCTCATACACAAAACACCTACAGTAGGAAGAGAGACCACCACGTCTCAAAAGTCAATTTGACCACGGAAGCATTTCGCGGATGAAGAGATTCAAAATACTATTCAGTTTCGGCCGGAGGTCGGCTCGTCACAGCCCCACTATATCCACGCTAAACATGATGCCATGCGCTTACAATTCGATCTATACTCTGACCGCTCCATCGTGTGAGTTATAACTTGAGAGGCGCGGATAGGAGTTGTGTGGATGTCGAGGGCCAGCGAGGGCGACGTTCTTGTTCTCACGTCCATCATCATAACAAGCTTTCACCTTTCCAACGCGTGAGTCGTATCAATCTTCTAAAATGCTGGCGTTTTCAATTGTCGAATTAGTGCTTAGTGGCGTTAGGTGCCACAGTTCGGCCGCGTACCCCCATCGGTGAAAGGTCGGGACAGGCTTTCTTCGTCTCGAAACCTCGTCGTGAAAACAAACATGGAGCAATTACCTGCTCCATCAGTCATTTCGTGAGTCAATCAGACTCGCTCGGATGATCCAGCCGAGCTTTGCGATCTTCCCGACTCTACGAGCCAAGGAGACAAGGAGTAGTTGCAGCTAGGAGTACGATGATGTGGGTGGAGAAGAAGCGGGCCCAACGCTTTCCGCGTCAGCTGTCGACGTGGAGATCACTGTCATGATCTCTCCATCGAACCTCGTTTCATAGATCCTTGTGCTTGTTATTTTTGGGTCACCCTTTGCTTGGGACCATGTCGGTTCACGAAGAACAAGTCTCAAATGTGGAATTAGTAGAGTAACAACCGAGTCATGCGCTAATTAACAATCCAGACTAGATACACGTTCAAATCAAAGCTGCGGGGCCATGGAACTGTCACAGATATGTACTGAAAGCCGACACGTCTCCAATCTTAGCTTTGACCGAAATACACCACCTGCGTGCCCGATCAACGCACCGGTCGCAGGACTCGAGTTTAGACTTGATCCTCCTAGCCACAATCTCGTCGAACCGCGCGATTTGCGATGGGAGACAATCCACATCGTGCCGGACCATATCTCTAAACGGCCCCCACAACTCGCACTCCGTCAAGCCGCCTTTGTGCAGGGTGGGAGCAGGGATGTCCCTCGTGTAGATCCACGGTAACACAGTCGTCCACTGGTCCCTATACGCCGACTGCAATCCAAAACGGCACATCGATGAGCCGCAGAGGGCCTACGAGGGCAGCGACACGCACCCAGATATGGAAGATCCGCGAGTCCTTTCCGAAAAACTCCTTCAACTCGTTCGACGAGTGGTCCATCGTGTACGCCGCCGCCTCGTCCGCGAGGTCTTTGTACCCATACTTGACTGCATACCTCAGCACATGCATCGGGTACACCGGCGCTTTCGACCTGTCGCCGGGAGTGTCGTCAGCTCCCGCGCGCCGCGGCATATGCACCGGACGGGCGGACGTACTTCATGCAAAGCTTGCACACCATCATCCCGCCGTAAACCAGGTACTTCTCGACCGCATTCGCGAGGTCCTCGAGCTCCGTAAACGGGATCCGCTCAATGTCCGGCTGCGGCTTCAGGTGCACGTATTGGAGCAGCAGGCGGAGGGTAGCGCTTGTCTCCTCGAGATGGACGGTCTGCAGGTCTGTGTCGTCCGCCGTGTTGAACGAGGCCGGGGGGAACCCCTCGCTGTACCTCTCGAGGAAGTGGGCGTGCGCACCAAACTTGACGCCGTCGGACGAGACGAGGATGAGGTCGGCGGCCAGTGAGCACTCGTCGCAGCGGATGTTTTCTCTTTCGGTTGTTGGATCTGAGAATGCGAGTCGTGAATTGATTGTCATCATGGGCGTTTCGGAGAGTGGGACGAACAGCGGATTTTCGTTTGCTTTGCTTCTCTGTACGTTGTCTGGGCTGACATGAGGGAATGGGAAGAAGCGGTGAACGAGCGCCTAACGGAAATGCTCAGGCCTCATGGCGAGCACGTCCATGGTAGATAAATCCTGGAAACTGAAGGTCTTACGTCATGAGAAGCCCAAGCATGGGTCAAACGCCGTCGCTCGAGTTTTAAGAGGTTACAGCAACTTTGAAGCCGAGAGAACATATAGAGACAGCCAAGCGTCATGCCTTGCAACTGTAACTTTGACGTTAGGCTTGGGGTAGAAAACACCCGCTCCGCGGTGGAAAAGAAAGAGTATGTTTGGAATTGCACCGGGACTTGCCGAGACCAGGGCGTCTTTGTACTTGGATATGTCATCTCATTTCCAGACGAACATGACTGTTTTGATCTAGGCTGTACTCGTGTACCCTTGAGCGCTTCAGCAACCAGCCACTTGGTTCTGTTATACCAAATTCCCAGGCGAAAAAATACATCGCATAGCTAATTGATTGCTTCGGCTGGCTCGGCATCGCCAGATTTAGAAATGATATTGGGCCGCACCCTTAATGTTTTGACCTTAGGTCAGTAATGAACCATTTTTCTGCCCAGGACTCATTGATGGGCACCTGAGCTGCCAACCATGTATCGTATGCATCTTTAACATTGACTGATTTTCCACAAGGGGCATGCTATCTCGTCACAAATTTGAAAGACCTGCGGACCTGAAATGTCATACGTACATAGAACCATCAAATCCGACTCATGGACGCGCGTACGATTCGCGGTGGCATTAAAAAATGTTGATAGAAAAAGTTGAACAAATTGACAATGCATTAAGGGGGAATCGAACCCCCGGCGGGTCGAGATTAACTCATATGGCAACGACCCAGGTTACCACTACCCCATTAATGCGTCGAACGGTAATATGGCTCTATATCTATGGAACATCTGAGCCATCATGATCAAAGACTAACTCACAATTCCACTAAGTCCATAACATGCCTATGTAAAGGATGTCCAACTTCTTACTGAAATAGTAAAAAGCACGCTAGTGGTCCTCGTCCGTCTACTCGTGCTCCACTCCCTGTCAATTTTGTAATCACTGCTTACTCTCCTAGCTGAGGTTTCGTGTCACTCTTGGCGCCTCTTGAAACACCTTCGCATCGAGATATTTGAAGGTGGAGAAACTTCATGTACCGGAGGGAGTGGGAGGAAGAGTGGAAGGGCGAGCGTGGATGGAGCGATGGAGAATGGAAGACTGTCTGGATCGGAGGCTGAGATGCCGAAGAGCCAGAAGACTGGGAGTGGGAGCGGGAGGTGCCTGGATCAAATATACAGATACAGCTGACTTGAGATGGCATCAAATTTGAACCCTTGTGTGTGTCAGCGTGAGCATTATTTCAATCAAATTGACAATCAAATTGAAATACACAAACATCAAAACAACAAAGAGAGCATCAGGGTCGAACTCGATCCTGGCGCCTGCAGGAGTTTCAGATCTCTATTGATTGTGCTCTATGCAACTATATTCGCAGGATATAAACGAACACAATCAGCTCATTTGCTCGAAATAAGCTTCATTGTCGCTGTGCATGTCCCACTGTGTCCAAATATCAATTAGCCATATGTACGTGAATTCAATTTGATTTCGTAATGACAAATATGAACAAAACGTTGATCGAATACATCTCCCAAACTTCCTTTGATCAAAGAGTTTCAGAAGTATCGGTCAACTTGAACAGTTTATATTGAACTTTGAATTGTGAGTATATACGGACGTCCATGGGCAGGAATCAACATCTTATCTCAAAGTGCAAGGCCAAATAAGCTAGCCACAAACAAACCAACAACACCGATCCCATGTCCATTGGTCATCGCCGCATTCGTTGTCTGCGCAGGTGCACTGGCGCTGCTATTTGTTACTCCAGAGGGGCCGCTGCTTGACGCTGTAGAGGCAGTGCTGTTTGACGCTCCAAAGGAGCTGTTGCTTGATATTCCAGACATGCTGCTGCTTGGCATTCCAGAGGAGCTGCCCACTGGCGCAGTTGGAGTTGTTTGGGCGCTGGTAGTCTGTGCTGCGCTAGTGGCGGTAGAAGGCATGCTTATGCTGGTACTTGCAGGCAATGGGGCGGATCCAGAACCTGACTCGACGACTCCAGCTGGTCGTCGGCAGGTCATCAGCTTAACGTGGATATCAATGAAGAACGAACATACCACACTCTATACTCTGGAGATTTAGGGCATCCTGAACTTCCTGCTGTGTGCATTGCTGCTCGAGGCACTGTGCGGCCTGTTGCTGGAACTGTGTAGATGTACACACGCAGGACAGGTCGGTGCTGTGTTTTGTTAAGCTTCAACGACAATTTAGAATCTTCGAACGTACAAACTAGCACAACCGGCGGCTTGAGCAGCGGGCATGACACAGTTCATGATGCAGGGTGTAAGTCCCGAAGCGGATGGCGCAGATGCAGAGCTACTCGTTGTGCTGGAACTTTGGGCGAAGGCACATGAGGCGAGAACCGTGAGAGTGAAAAAGGTCGTGGATAACATATCGTGTCAGTCGTGGAAAGAGAGATTAGTGAAGACCACTGTTTATAAGGTGACTAATTAGCTAATGCAAAGAAGATTGATGGGTGCAACTCCCATATCCTTTTTAGTGCTTCTTTTTTGACACATCCATCTCTGAACATGAAGAAATACTTTGTAGTTATGCTTTTCTCTTCTTCCCGCATCCGAACTCCGAACCGTTGGATCTCACTCAAGCTCTTTTAGGCAAGTCTTCCAGACCCATCTGAGATGAATATGGTTGATGTGTGTAATCAAGGAGCATTGCGAGGATGAATGATGTTTCACTTTTTGGTATCAGCGATCTTTGCCTTCGGTGCGCGGTCACGCAAAGGAACTGTTGTTACATTTGAACAAAACAACGGGTGAGAACAACGGTGTGGTCGTCTGACCCTTGAATTTTATTAGTTGGTATTGGAATTTTCCTCGCAGAGTTCTGGGTGGTGTGTAGATCCTTGCCTTGCCATCTTGAGTGATCTGATTGGTTCTGTCATTACCATCATCTTACTCTACCCACTCTCCTATGTCCTCCTACCTTTCCTCTCTTGCTTCATCCTCTACCAGTCCGTAATCTTCCTCTGCATCTTCTTCCATCTGTCTCCACCACCTCTTCACCTCCTCAAGATTTTCTTCATTGTCTTGTGTCAGAGTTGTTCCTAGGTCAAATGAGACAATCAAATAGTATTGACACGTGGTCTGTCTCATCAACTGTGCGCAGGCAGATCCGATGATTGAGTACTCAGATTTAACAAACGTCGAACAGTTGAGGCTAAAAGTGGCACACGATGGATCCTTGGGGATTGTGTGTTACTCACGTCCAACGAGATTTGACAGGTCAGCTTGCGAATCTTGTGAACCTCCTGGTGCTGTTCTCACAACGTCAGACGTACATTTCCTTTTCTCTGTTGTTCGTCGCAACCGATTATCCAAAAGAAAGTACAACTCATGCTAATTGAGGAGTCGAGTCTATAGCCTACGCTACGAAACTCAACGCCGTCGTCACAGGCACAAGGGAGCTTAGAATGTCTCATGTCCGAAATAGAATCCTAGAAACCTTAATGTGGACGGCTTTGCTGGCCGGAGTTACATGTGATGCAGTTGTCTCATCTTTTCCCATTGGCGTACATTTTAGGAAGCTCCAGTGAGACTAGCATCACCCCATCTACTGAACGAGAGGGCCCAACAGGCACGTGGATCAATTACTCTCTGGTATAAGTAACATGGCGCGAAACCCTAGAACTCACAGCCAGTTCCCAGTATGGCGACCGGAACAGAGCTACCTTTTGATATCTTGGGTCATATTTTCCATCATCTTGAAGGTGACATCCAAACACTCAGAGCTTGTTCTGTTGTTTCCACTGCTTTCCTGCTCTTTAGTCGAAAGCAATTATTCTCTTCTATAATGCTTTACGACTGCGAACTTCGCAAGCTCGGCCATGATGATGGACCATCTAAACGCCTCTACGAACTTTTCCTCAGCCACCCATACCTCATTCCCTATATCAAGTTCTTATACATCCGCCAAGATACGCCTATATGGCCTTGTTCTAGCCTTCCAGCACTGCTGCGATTGTTGACTTCTCACGGTAACTTGCGTGGCATCTCCCTAGCGTTAGGGTGTAATTGCATACGTGAAGAAGTACGTCAGTCATTTGAGGCGCTCGTATCAGTACCCAGCCTGTGTATTCTCCATCTACGCCTTTGTGGTTCATCATTCCCACTTACCATTCTGGACAAGACCAATCCTGGTTTACATTCTCTCCTCATCAGCAATGATTATCCATTGAAACTTGATTCCCATTATCTTCCATCGGATTGGTCTCACCACATCTCCGTTTCTACACTACAATATCTCTCTTTAAGAAGTGGGGATATACCAGCATTGGCTGCCCTATCTGATAATCCAGCCTCCACCATCAGCTTGCATAGTGTGCGAAAAATCACTATTGAGGGTGAAGTTGATTCACTCTCAGGCAGTATCTGGAATCGGCTTTTCATCCAAGCCAGACAGTTGGAAAGGATCGTGAGGCGATCGTGCCGCAGCAAAGATGGCGAGTTCTCCGTTTGGCCAAAATATGACCTCAGCTAATGCCGGAGATTGAGAAACAGCTGTTTCTTTGGACCTTCGGTATCTGCGACGTCTCAATACAGTGATCTTCATAGGGTCACTTGCCTACAGTGACGTGTGGACAATCAGCAACGCCATTAATCGTACACAATTTCCGGATACACTTGACCACCTCGTCCTGATTTTCACGTCTGGTGCAGATGACTCAATCGTCGTCAGCCTTTACCATACCCTGATTGACAATTATCTGTACAACGCTTTGACTAAAGTGCCTCAACTCAAAACCATCGCCATTTACTTCTGTTGCTACAGAACCGTACCCACTGTCCTTGCAAGATATTCCTCGCCTGGCTTCGATGGGGAAAGTAACGTTCGTGGCCGTGAACAAAAGGGAGACTAGCCATATCTTTGAAGAGTTTGTATGGGAGTGAACAGAATGAGGTTTGTTGGCAGCATTTTCCTTTTTATGACTGAGGGAAACACCTTTCATTTAGAAAGTATCATTAACATCAGACAGAAATGTTCACAAGTCATTGATTCCACAGATACATCTAATCCACAAAAATTAACGAAGAACACCACAGTATATGACTCAACTTGATACATTGCAGAGCTGATTATATGCTTGCTATTGATGCAAAAACAATAGAATTATTTAAAATGAAAGAAAACAGTACTATAAAGAAGGGGACTGAGTGTAATTTGGTTATGGTTTGAGAATTTTAGTGTTCACACACAAGTCAGAAATATCCCGATAGATGGAATTCCTGTATGTAGTGTAAAAACAAAAAAGATATCATTACATAATCAATGAGCGATGTATTTTAATGAGTGTAAAATGTATAGTAGGTTACACTGTTGGAATCCAAGCTGTAAGACCCAAACAAATACAAACACTTATAAGTATCTGGTACTCAGTCTGTGTAGAATTGACTGTGGTTATGTACCTAAACAAATACAAACACTCATAAGTATCTGGTTTATAGGTATATTGTGAGTAATAAGTCTTGTATGTAAATATTAGTTTATTTACCCTCAGTTTGTGTAAAATCAACTGAGGGTGTTGATGATGCCGAAAGGTTGCTAGGAGTTGTCAGTAAATGGCAACCTAACACCTCATGATGAGTAGTGTTGGGCAGTTGCTAATGTTATGAGAGTTCTGGGCAGGTTCCCAGATACTCATGGTATAAGTAAAAGTTAGGTGCTTAGCAACAGAGCTAAACCATAAACCTGCCTGAAGTGCAAAGTGCTAAGAGGCAACTTGAAATGGTAGGTGTGCTCAAATGGCACTGTGGGTGACTGGAGATGCTGAGTATAAGGAGGTGCTAGAGGCTTATAGCACTTAGCAACTTAAGAGAGCAGGGTAGGTCAAGCAGATTTGTTGGTGACTTAAAAATTGAAGCATGCCAAAGTTAAATCTGAGCAGTAGGGTCTGTTGTTTTTCAGGAGAAGGAGTATCTGGTTATATATATAGATGTCAATGGATATTTGGTGTGGACATTGTAGGACTCTAAAAGTACCACCATGGACATCATGCCCCAGTTTGCTCATGTAAATGCATAACACATTCACAAGCCAACACAGGCACTAACGATCCAATTGGAAACTGTGAATAGTCATGCTATGGTACAATTCAGCTTGAAAGTGAAGGTTAGAGTGTTGGGACAATCAATGAATCAGTATCATTCTTAAGAATAAGGTTACTCTTGACTTTATGAACAACAGGGTTGTTGTAAACAAAGTGCCATTAAAAGAGAGTATATGGCTGTCTGAAATGATATCACACAACAGAAAAGCATTGCAATGGTTGCAACTGATTAAAAGGTCACAAATTTGTGACAGTAAAAGAGGCTGAGAACAGACTAACTCTAGTGGCCAGCCTACAGGCTAAATCTCCAGTACTCCTAATGACTGAACAAGAGTTTTAAGGAATTCTGGTGAGGGGGAACAACTGGATTAGCCAATTGTGGCTGGTAGAAGAACTAAGCAGAAGCCAGATATGGCTCAGTTAGGAAACATTTGTTCTAGACAAATATTAGGTCATTGGAGTGTCAGCCAACAAGCTCCAGAGTGAATTCGTAATAGACAAGGTCAAAAAGAGACTTTATTGGCAGAATGCTATGAGTATAGCAGGAACAATCAACAGCAATAGATCCTTCCAAGATCAACCAGTGCTACTAGTAGACATATAATGGGTATATGACCTATACATGCCACCAAAGTAGAACAAGGTGATAGCTTTAATGGTGGTATATAAATAAGCTTGGTCACACTGACTTATAGAAGAAGTGTATTATCAGCCTTTTACTTACAAAATATCTGGACCATTGGATATTACTGTCACGACCGCCACCACCGCTGGCCCTGCCAAACCACTGCCGGTACCCAACCCCGGCCCCGGGCCCGGCATGCCCAAAACCATCAGGCCAACTCCACAAAGCCCCAGGCCTGGACCGTTGCCACCAAGACTGGCCATCAGCGGCCATCGACCCCCATCACTGCCCACGCACACCACATCAACACCGCCCGGCAATTCCCGACCGCCCGCGCCACCATCAGCGCCGACCCCAGCAATCCCCGGCGCATCACTGCCTGTCAATGCCACATCACCGCCAACCCCGGCAATCCCTGACACTTTCCCGTCCGAACTAGGCAACCCCACGCGCTCCGCATCAACGCATTACACCGGCCCGAACCCCGCACCCTACACCCCTCTTTGGCCGACTTCTCGCCTCCCCGCATCGTTCATACCTCTCGTGCTCCCAAAGCAAGGCCCCTCCTTTGTGAGTGTGAGTTCCTTTACGCCATCGACATCCGCCGCACGACCTTGCACAGTCCCCGGGCTTCAGCAAGAGCCCTGGTACGCCTTGCACAAACCCCGGGCTCCTGCAAGGATCCCTGCCTGCGACTCGCCACGGAGCCCAGGCCTGAGCCCCAGAGCACGCCCGCGCCCTTCGTATATAAACCGTAGTATAGTATCTGGTACGCTAGTGTTGATATTGCTATTCCCCAGTCTCCTGTTTGCCTGCTATCATTTCCAGTCTCTTTTCGTTATTACATCTCTATTCCTTCTATCTCCTACTCGACTCGACTCGTTCTCCATATCTAATCTCTCGTCTTGTCTCATCCGAATCTATCTGCTTTTCATCTCCAGTCTCTCCTTCTCCCTCTAAGTTCTCCTTCCGCCTCTTCCTCTCTAAGTTCCTCTCTTTCTTCTCCTTCCCTCTTCATCGTCTCGCTTCTCATCTACTCTCTCCTCAAGTCTCGACTCTCTCACTCCTTCCCCGCCTCTCTCCAGCCCCGGGACTTAGCGAGCCCCGCGCCTGAGCCCCGACCCTCCACACACTCGTGTCCGGGACTTACACCAAGCCCCGGAGCTCGTCCCTGGACCCCGGAGTTCCCCCCCCGTAGTCTCCTGGGCCATCCTCGACCCCTCTATCATCACCCTCACCCCTTCAGTCCCAGTCCATACCGCCGTGCCCGCCCTTCAAGTGTGCGTGTAGACTTCGTGCGCGCCAAGTAAGGATTCGCCCAGTGGTCTGAGCCCCTGTGGTCAGCGGAACCTGACAATTACCTTCAATAGTATTTTGCTAAAGGTGAGGAGTATCCAATAGTCAAGAGAATCAACTGTGTCAGGGCCCCCAAGGCTGATAATGTAGGATATGAGTGAGTTGCACTTACATGCCCTCTGAGAATGAGTTGAATCTAAGATTCAACTATGCTCAAAGCACAGTGAAAAAGGAAGAAATAAGGCCCATAGTCTAACAAAGGATGATATCCTACAATTGTGCTAGTAGTGGCAGCAGGAGTTTGCAGATATTGTCAATGGAACAAAGAAAGAACTTCCTCCATAGATAGAAGTGAACCATGAGATTAATTTCATAGATGAAAGCAAGCAGTACAAGTACCATCTGCCTCACTCTTTGTGAGCACTTCAGAATCAGCTTTGTAAAAAGTGGTTTGAGCTGCACTCTTACTATGTATTCTCAAGAAAGATGGGATGTTATGAACTGCTCTAAATGCACATCAGCACAATGTTAATGCTATCAAAAATGCTATACTGCTTCTTGATTGGGAAGTGATTTGCAAGGATATCATGAAGGCCAAATACAGGTCTAAAATTAATTTAACAGATGCATATAAGCAAGTATACATTCACATAGAAGACATTCCAAAGATGCTGTTTGCATCCTTGATGGAGATGTTTGTGAGTAATATCATGCAAATTAGAAATTGCAATGTGCCAGCTATGTTTCAGAGGTTAATGTCCTCTATTTTCTAAAATGTGATTGGAAAACTCATGCACATCTATTTAGATGACATATTTATTTTCTCATACTCCATAGAAGAGCACAAGCAGCATCTATGCATCATTTTTGAACAACTATGCAAAGCAAGCTTATATCTTAAGTAGAAAAAGTGTGAGCCATATGCAGAGAGCATAGGCTACTTAGAGCACATTATAGATGCACAGGATATATACCCAAACCATGATAGACTTGATTGAATTAAAGAGTGGCAGATGTGATGCAATTATAATGATTTACAATGTTTTATTGATATAGTCAACTCTATTAGTAACTTCTTACTAAATGTAGCTGCATATACTGGCCTACTTATGGCCATGACCCAGAACAGGTCTCTGTTTTATTGAAAACTGCTGCACCAGCAATGCTTTGAGATAATAAAATAAATCTGTGTAAAGACACCAATTATTTGACCAACCAATCTGCATCTCAATAAGCCTATATAACTTATTTGTGATGTGTCAAAGTATCTTGCAGAAAAAGACATGGCAAACCTGCAGATTGGCAGGTTTTATATAATGCAAGTTCACAACTGTGCAACAAAACTGTTGAGATCCAGGGCCACCACGGCCATGACACCGTAAGCGCACGAACAAAGAGACGACCCCTGGACCACATCACAATTATCACGATGGCCAACTGGCCATGGACAAAGCAGATACTAAACATATATATACGCTACGATACAGACAATACCCTCAGTCGTTGTTACACAGACTGAGGGTGAGTCTAACTTATACAGATACGGTTGTGACCAGTATACTGACTGTACCTTAGATTAGATACTTACCAAGTATCTGTGTCTTATAGGTACAGAATTCAGTCGTTGTTACACAGACTGAGGATTAGATACTTACCAAGTATCTGTGTCTTATAGGTCCCACCGGGTTCAGTTTCCAACAAAAACTATGCAGGTTCATGAGTTAGAAACACTTACTATTCTGGAAGTTCTTCTAGAATAGGGAGATAAGCTCATAGCATAGAAGATTCATATTATTATGAATTACAAAGCATTAGGGTTTTTCAGAACCCAGATGCATCTGTTACTATAACAACATCAGTGAATTGCTTATATGTTGAAGTATCAGTATGATATAACATATGTCAAGAGTGAGCTCAACAAAGTCACAGACTGTCTGTCTCAATATTTCAAGAGTAATACCTGTGAGACTGTACACAATGTCCATGATTTTGTCTGGCCAGAGGGCAAAGACTTGCCCCTGCATTGACTTCAAGGAATAGTAAAACATACAATAGCAATACAGGCCATGGGGGCTCATGAACTTTGTCATAGCAAATGGCTCAAAGAGCAAATTGAAGTCAAAGCCCAAGGTCTAGCAGAGCCAGAGGCAGCTGCTCAATGGCCAGTAGTAGTGTCATCTCCAAACAACAACAACACAATAGTATAATAGACACTGAAAACCATAGATTCTAGTTCTGGACCTGCTGAGGTTGACAATGCACAATTGCATGCACATATAAGGCAAGAATACTTGCAAGAGAGACTGTTTATTGTGAGATACTCAACAAGCCTGTGGAATACTCATGTTTCAGTATTAAGCAACAGCTCATCTACATGATGAATCCTTTGAAGTGAAGGTTCTATGTGTTCCTAGAGAATGGTCATTGATTAAACCAATTCTAGAGCAGACTCATTATATTGCTAGGCATTTCAGAGCCTAGAAGATGCTCAAGTATGTGCATTAATTATACTGGTAGTTACAAATAGCTGAGGAAATGAGCCAATTGTGAGGCATATCAATGTTTAAAGACTTTGAACTGGAAATTAGCAAGGAAGCTACATTCACTTTTGATCCCAGTGAAACTCTGAGACTCTATTGGTATGGACTTTGTTGGACCATTTCCTGAATTGCACAGCTTCAACTACCTATGAATAGTGATTTGCCACATGACTAGCATATCCCAACTGATTCCATTGAGTATGACAACAAAAGCATCAGAACTGTTAGAGATATTTTTCAGAAAGATAGTATGCCTACATGACCTACCTAGCTTGATTGTGAATAATCAAAAGTCTAAATTCACCTCCAAATAGTAGAAGGATTTATACAATTTGCTTGTAGCAAAGCTGTTTATATTGACTTTCTTTCATCTATAGATATCTAAGATGGTCAGCCAGAGCACATGAATTGCAATATCACACAGATCTTCTAAGCATTTGCTTGTTCTAATCAGAAGGACTAAGTTGATTGTATTTCTATAGTGGAATTTGCAATCAATGCAAGCATGTTATAGACCACAAAATATGCCTCCTTCAAGCTAAATAGGCTTCTCACAGCAACAGCATAGCAGGAGTGTGAATATGAAGCATTTGATCATGCCTAACACTCACAGCTATGGCCCCCGCCATCATCCACATCACCTGGCAATCACCCCAGCGATCATGCCCAACTCCCAACAATAGACACAGTTGATCCCACCGTCCTGGACCTGCCCTGTTACATACTTAAGGCATAGGTAGTCCACATGTACTGGTAGTGTTGATATTGCAAGTTATATTGTCTGAGTCTCCTTTGCCTTGTACTCTTCATATCTCGTCTCAGTTCTCTTGTCAGTTCTCATAAACTCTTATTTTTTCTTCTAAAGTCTCTTCTCCTTTCAGTCCATTCCCCTTGTTCTTTCCTCCTTGATCCTTTTGACTTGTTTTCACCTTGTCTTGTTCTCATTTCCCTTTCCATCTCTGTTTCTTCTTTCACAGCTCATCTCACACTTGTCTTGCCTTGCCTTCCCTGAACTAAGCCTGGACTTACCTTTCTAATCCCAGACCAATGCCCCATACCCTGGAGCACCTTACACAACCCTGAACTTGCCCTAGCAGCCCAGAACCACCCCCTACTAACCCTCTAAGGTCAAGCACACCTGCACAAGCCCCAGAATGCCATGGAAAACTCTGGGTTAATGCAAGGAGGTTCAGAATCATGGTGATTGCCAGATGTCAGAGTCAGGGGGGGGGGGGGAGGCAGCGAACCTAGGAGTGATAAGTGTCACCATGGTGGTTGGCATAGTGTCATGATGGTTGGCAGAGTTGGTGGTGTTGTCCTGGGGAGGTAGAGAGTCGGTGGTGTTGTCCCAGGGTGGTGGAGCAAGCTCTGGAAGTGGGTTGTGACACATGTAGGACTTCATATCTGTAGCTACCTCAAGTCTGCCTCATAAGGTCTTGCTTAGGAAGAAGCCCCTGCAGTCAATAGAACCTGACAGCTCCTGTAATAGAATAGTTACTTTACTTAGCAGACCTCATTTGTCTTCAACAGTGGATTATATAAAATAACATCTTGTATTTACAACATATCTAGTTAAATTCATCTGATTCTGTGCCATGTCAAAAATATGTTTCCATGGCTAGCTCAGGTTACCAATTCTCTGATCTTCTAGATATAGAAAATCTCTTCAGGCTAGCAAGATACCTACAGCTTCAGATATCTGAAGAATCAGCAGCATTGACAGCCACCCTGGCTAAATCTGTAGACTATAATACAACCATGCATCAATAAGCACTAGGCATTGCAGAAGCAATGAATATTCTGAATACTCCTTAGCAGGCAAATGAATCTCAACAAGACTTCATCAAACAACAAATTGCCACTAGATTGCAGGCCAATCTTAGTGGACTGCTCAGATGTATCAGATTCTGTTGACTGTGGGGGGTTTTCTCTAAGCAAAACCTTATTTGGTGGACTCAGAATAGCTAAGTATACAGGTTTCTATGTCAAAGGACAGGGTCTGGGGGTGACTCTGGAGTTTTGGGTGGTCAGAAGATCAGGAGTGGAAGTCCAGAACACTAGAGTGGTTCCAGGGTTAAAAAAGGCAGTTTGGAGTGAATTATACAAGTCCCAGGGATTTTAAAGAGGTAGAGTATAATGAGTAGTAATGGAGTTATAATAGGGTCAAGGGAGAGAGATTCCAAAGTAGACTTGGATAGTCTCAAGAAGTAGGTGGAAAGGATTCAGGGTCTGAAGAGGAGAGTCAAACAGTTTGAAGTACAAGCATGGTGGTGTGGGTAAAGTGTGGAGAAGGGTTCAGGATGAAATGAGGCAAGATTAGGGATTAAGACAAGTTCTGATAAGGCTAAGTCAAGAAATGAAGTCAAAGTCAGATCAAGGCAATTGCAACAGGATATTTGGATACAAGTTCAGAAGCTGAGGTGGTTTACAGTTCAATAGTCAACAGTTTACAAGATATGAGTTTAAACAAAGCAAGGCAAAGATTTACTGTGTTTTTGCAATATTGAGACTATTGTACAGGTTGTTTAGCTATAGCTTAAGTACTTAAGAAGGGGGGCCTTGTCCTGGACTGAGCCAAATCAGTCTTAGGATATTGTATAGAGGTATTATATAGGGCTCCAAAGCATGTTAGCAAAGTATTCAGGACTGTGTGGCAAGTTTTCAACTTGTATGAGTCTAATTCAAGGGTAGTACATCAGAATTAGCATATCAAGTGGGTCTGATGTCAGGTATTAGCTATAATAACCAAGGTGATTGTTGGAGGCAGGTTGATGTGGGTGATCATGACTGGCAGGTGTTGGATGAGGTGTATGAGAGTTGCTAAGTGCTAAGTCAAGGTCAGTGGAATGGCAATTGGGGGTTTGGTAACTGTTGGGTAATGCATTAGATCAGAGTTAAAGGAGTGGCAAACTGGAGTGAGCTTAGGGAGCAAGGGTGGTTGTGCTGGAGTCAAGGTGATTTGGGGCAGTTGGTGAGGGTGTCTCAGGATTGCATGGTATGCTCCAGAGGCAAGTCATGACAAAATGGGCATTATTTGAGGTTGATCAACCCTGTGAAGGTAGATAATGTAGAACTACTGCAAAAGGTAAAGATACTTCACCAACACATTACAATCAAAGAAGAGGCTGATGAGCCTCAAGCTGTAAAGGAACTTGCTACACTTACAGTGCATGTCACTGACATCTAACAACATATAAGGTTATTTGTTGCCTTCACAGTCAGCATAATTGGTTGAGTGTCTACTACTGAGTTTGAGCTTCATGTTCCTTGAATTCTTCACCAAAACCTCTTGGAGAAAAATCTTGATTTGCATAATGCTTGGTTTAAAGAATAACCAAGAATAGCCTGAGTATCTAAAATTCTAGTTCAATCATGTAAAATACTGTGGCTTTTCAGCTACAAATTGCATCTTAGCCTATGATGGAGTAATAGCCATTTTAAAATATTCATTTATTGCAACAGGTTTTTGAGCATCTCTAATTTTAGTATTTAGTACTTTGTATGTTCTCCATTTGCCTTGATAACTGCTTGAATCCTTCTAGGCATGCTTTCTATCAGTCTTTGGCATACTTCTGCTGGTATTCCATCCCACTTCTTTGCAACCCTTTCCCACAATTCATGCACACCATGAGGAGGTGTTTCATACTGCCTAAGCTGCTCCTTGAGGTACTCCCAGAGGTGTTCAATAGGGTTAAGATCAGGGGATTTGGCTGGCCACCAAAGGACATCAAAGTTGTAGTTTTCAAAGCACTTGTTAGCCCTCTTGGAGTTGTGTTTGGGGTCATTGTCCTGTTGAAAGCAGCAGGCACCCTCCTCCATCTCCAATTTTTCAAAGCTCTCCTTTGCTCCATCCTCCAAAATTTGACAGTACTGCTCTGCATTTATGATCCCCACCACCTCTACTAGCTTTCCTACCCCATTCCAACCCATACAGCCCCATACCATGAGATTATTCCATCCTCTATGTTTAACAGTAGGTTTAATAGTTCAGTTTGAAATGCCTTCTCCTTTTAGCTTCTACACATACTGCTTTCCATCTGACCCAATCCTGTTAATCTTTGTCTCATCAGTCCACAACACTCTTTTCCAGTCCTCCATAGTCCAGTTTTGATGCTCTTGAGCCCATTGAAGTTGTAGTTACCTATGTCTAGCTTTGAGCATAAGAACTTCCCTTTTTGTAGCAGACTGATACCCCTCCTCTTTCAACACATTCCAGACAGTCTGAGGAGAGACAGGGTTGAAAATGATGTTGTTGATAAAATTGGTGGCCTGAACAGCTGTATTAAGTCTCCCAGTTGAGATTTGTCGAACAATAGCCTGTTTATCACATGGAGTAAGCTTAGCTAGATGGTCTCCAGGATGGTTTTCCTTGTCCACCTCCAACTCTCTACTGATCCTCCCAATAGTAGACTTCTCTAGACCAGTTTTAGCCTCAATCTTATGCAGAGAATATCCTTGAGCAAGAAGAAAAGCAACAGTAGAGCATTGTGCAGGAGAAGTAGCTTTCATGATGGTGGTTGAAGGTTAAGATGTGGTTCAACCAACTTGAACCACTCCCAAATATACCCAAACATGGTCACATGACTCTGTTGATATTCCCACATGCAACTTACTCTTTATTTCTGACTAAAATAGAGATAAATCTGCAAAGTTGAAGATGCTCAAAAAACTGTCCCAATGAGTGAATATTTTAAAATGGTCATTACTCCATCAGTTTTAATTAAAATTACATAAGTCAAAATGCAATTTGTAGCTGCAATGCCATAGTATTTTACATGATTTAATCAGAATTTTAGATACTTCCAATCTTTCATGCCAATGTCATCTTTCAAAAAGTATAAAACATTGGGATAGTTTTTTGAGCCACTGTATTGTTGTAGCATGCACTTCTCAGTGCTTATAGAACTATGTGTTCTGCTTCTTTATGCTTGGTTGTTGCCTAAATCCTTAAAACTTGGTGTAGACAAATTATTGATGTGGCACATCTCAGTGGCCTCCAAATCACTGACAGGAGGGGGTAGGGATGTCTGTCCTGTGGTAGGAGCCATAACTGTAGTTTGCAGCTATGTGATAGATGGGAAATCCTAACATCACATATACTTGATGCATAACTTCAAAAAAAAAATGGATATATCAGGCAATTGGCCCTCCAGTGTCAAGACAATCCAGAAGGCAAGTGGGTCAAGCTGTATCATCAGCAGCACTGGCCAATAACCTGTTACAATGTGACCTATTTATATCACACAATGTAAGTATGTATCCTCAATCTGTGGGAATACATGACCTTACATTGTATAATATCTATGGTAGGGTAAATACTGTGTTTTTTCTGCCTGTAAATGTCATGTTACTCACCCTCCTTCTGTGTGAATACGTGACTGAGGGTGTGTATTGCTACTTGTCATGCATATATGTAAATTAAGTCAGGGTAGAGTAGGAAAAATTGATGTCTTCATCTTGGCAATCGACTGGAAAACTAACTGTGGTCTACTAGCCTTCAACGGCTGTTAGCCAGCTCTCCCGCTACTTGCGTTCCCTCTTGTTTCCTCCACAGCCAGCTTTCTGGCGCCCTATCCTTAATAGATTTGTGTGATCTTTTCAAGTTCTTATTTAATGAGTGTTGACCTATTGACTTGTCATTACTTCAGCCCTGGTTCCATTGGGAATGATAAGGGCAAGGTTACAAGTCATAATCTTAGGTCTTAGATGTCTGAATCCTTGGCCATGGTTCTCATTCATTCTGTTGGTCTTGCCATATTTCTTGATAGTATGCATTGCCAATTTTAGGTGTTGTGCATTAATATCCTGGGGTGTTGATTCTTTCTTGTAGTTCTCTGTCTTTACCTGTGTCAGGCTTGAGTCTGGTGATTCGCCATTGAGGCAACTCAAGATGATTGTCAATATGAAAATAGTTGTACTAATGATACATGTGGAGTCTTGTGGAGTACTTTGGAACTGTATGTATGTTATAGACATAGAGAGAATTCACATACTCTGAAATAAATGAGAAACATACATGATTTATGACAAAGATGGATTACACACAAGTTAAACGCACAGCTGAAGTTTGATAACAACGCCGTGCAACTGAAGATATTGTTACGACACACGTGACTGCGCCCCATACTCAGTAGTCAGTAGAGTAGTATTCTCTCTATCTTAGTCCACTTCGTTATCAGGTATGTTCTATGATACCTGTTACAGCTACAGTTTCTTCATAATACATCTTCGTTATCAGCTCTATCGGCGCTCCGCCTTGCGATTGCGGTCGTAGTTTTACAGATATGTCGCAATATCTCTACAATGCAGAGTAGTTTACATACTACCTATAAATGAGAAGGATAAAATTAGAAAGCAGTGCTCTATGCGGATTGTGTATTGTAACTAGTAGTCGCATGAGCGTATCGTGAGAATGGGTGTGTAAACTTCTCAGCCTATGTTCGGCGGTTATATTGTTCGTTTACTGTATATAATACGGACCATGAGAACTTTCCGGCTCAGTGGTTGCACGTTGTTGCCGCATGGCGCGCTGTAAAAGGCTGCCCTTGCCATCTGCACACGATGATAAATCATTTGGACATGGCTCATGCCGTGGAACGTGTGCGTATGTCTCTTTCAATAGAGCGGGGATGGGACAGACCGAGCTGAGCAGAAAGGTGGAACGCTGTTAAGGCGCTGAATTTTGTGCTGTACAGGCAGGCGAGAACACTGATATGCGTCAAAAGTACGACCTGTACGTGACGTCCTGGAGAGGGCAAGTATCTGCGTGAGAAGTAAAATTATCGAAAGCGCGCACGAATACTGTTATCACGTGTCAAAACCGAAATATGCTATCTAATTGCTTTGCGTAGAGCTGATAATTTTAGCAGGAGCCTTCTAGACAAAGGTCTTGTGATTATCTCCATTAGGAATAGCCGATCCAATGCTTATCTACCTTCCCCGTTATTAGTGGCTGATATGGCGACTCAACACCAACAGATAAGCGGCCAATACTGTAAGATCAAGATGGTTCCCTCGTCCTCGACAGTGCTACCTCAATGGGTAGGATATAGTATCGGTACGTGAGATAAAGCAACCCTTTGTTTTCGGACTGATTTTCTCAATCAGTTATTGGTTAGAGCATGAATTACTAGTGACAAACTACGATTGACTGAATGAGTAGGCATTGGCTTGTTCTTTAGCGTGCTGATGCTATGCTTGACCGCTCTTCAATCACGGTACACTCCGTACAAGCCATCGCACTCAGAGGAGTTTTGCAGCGCTTCAAGAAGCATAAAGTTGGGACTCATTGCATCTGGCATTGTATCTGCGTGGACAACAGCGGCGACACTGGTAAAAGAATCAGATGAAAGACAGAGGTTTCTCCCCTGACTCATTTATCCAGCTACAATCGAGTGCTGTAGCTTATAAGTACGGAATATCTGGTCCGTGGTGGTACGGCGTTGGTGCGACAGTTCAAGTTTTACTCTTTGCTCAAGTAGGGTCTCGAATGAACGACAATCAATCTGATTCCAACTACACTCTAGCTTGCAGCTAAACTCAAGTTGAATGCGCCAAACGCACACACGTGGTTGGAAATTGTAGGACAACGGTGGGGAAATCTTGCTCATAGCGTCTTCTTGTTCTTTGGGTAAGTATGCATTCCACCACAAATTGCATTTTCCTTACTGATGTACTCATACTTATCAGGCTTGCGACAAATATCATCAATTCTTCTCTGATTATCCTCGGTGGCTCTGCCACTGTCGCCGATCTCACTGGTATGAGCACCATCGCTGTGCGCTCTTTGACGCTTCCTCTCGCACTATCATGACTCTCAATAGGCAATTTTTCTCATGCCTCTCGGTGTTGCAATCTATGTCGTTTTTGGAGGTATGCGTGCCACCCTCCTCTGTGACTAGTAAGTTGTTTCTCCTTTAAAACCCTCCTCCGCCACATTGTTATAGCACGCACACTACTGTCCTTCTCTCCATCGTCCTCACCTTTATCTTCACTGTGTACTCTACGAGCCCCAAGATTGGGAGCATCCCCGCAATGCACAAGCTCCTGTCCACTGCATCCAAAGTGGCCCCAGTTCAAGGCAATGCTGGTGGCTCGTACCTCACCATGCACTCCAAGAACGGTCTGATCTTTGGTGCCATCAATATAATAGGCAATTTTGCGACTGTCTTTAACGACCAGGCATATTGGCAGCGTGCGATTGCCAGTAGACCAGCAAGTTGTGTCAAGGCATACCTCCTCGGCGGGCTTGCATGGTTGGTTATTTCTTTTTCTTATTCCAATGTCAATAACTCCCGTCATACGTGTGATGTAGGTTTGCTATTCCTTTCACCTTTTCTACAACAATTGGTCTTGCTGCCATTGCACTCAGAGACGATCCGGACATGCGTGCTCTTACATTTGCTGACGTCTCGGCCGGACTTCCCGCTCCTGCTGCAGTCACAGCTCTTTTAGGTCAGGGAGGCGCCGTGGCTATGCTCATTCTTCTCTTCCTAGCAGTCACTTCTGCTACATCCGCCGAACTCATCGCCGTTTCGTCTATTCTGACCTACGATGTTTATAAGGTCTATAGTTGTGATTTCCATACGTTTTCACACTAACATGATCTCCACAGCGGTACATCAATTCTCATGCCACCGAGAGCCAGATCCTGCGGATCTCACACTACATGGTAAGTCTCCACTTTCTTTCCCTCGAACTCGAGGAATCACCCAGAACATTCGAAATAACGAAGGTCGTCATCTATGCTCTAATAATGAGCATTGCCGGTCTGATCTTTTTCTACATCGGAGTGTCTATGGGTTGGCTCTATGTATGTCTCTATCTTTTGGCTGTATAGCTATTCCATTCTATTTCTAACAGACATTCATGGGTGTCGTCCTTGGCTCCGCCGTCGTTCCCACCGCTCTCTGTGTATCATGGAACAAGGCAAATAAGTGGGGCTGTGTAGTTGGTGCAGTCGGAGGTTTTTTTGCGGGGATCATTGCATGGCTCGCAGCCACTGCTTGTCTGAACGAGGGGATCATCAGCGTCGCGGTATGTTTGAATATGGACAACAGCATGACTTACTTAATTTGTGCTTGTATGTGCTTATTGACAGACCAGTGGAGGAGACCTAGAGATGTTGGCAGGAAACCTCGCATCCATTAGTGTGGGTGGTATCATATCCGTGGTTTCGTCAATAGTTGTATGCATGATTCTTCTCCTCTTTCTGGTTGGTAATTACTCACTGACTGGCCCATGAACAGTATCCTTCCAACTTTGATTTTGCTATTACCCGTGCCATTAATGCACCACACCATCACCATCACATCTCGAGTTGCACAAAGACTGAGGAGCAAGGCAACAAGGACATTCATTCTGATGGAGCTGATATGATCAGCTCCGGTATATTTGGTCTCACTGCTGACTGTGATCTTGACCCTGTTGAGCTGAACAAAGCATTCAAGTTTGCTGCATGTTCATCCATTGCTTTGGTATGTGTTGTATAAAGACTATAACTATAGATCTGATCTACAAATGCAGTTTATTGTGATGGTTGTTGTAATACCTCTTCCTCTTTTCTTCACCCAGGTAATATATGGAGTACATGTGCTTGAGGCATGGGTTGTACTTGGCATTATCTGGCTATTTTCTTCTTGCTTTGCAGTTGTTCTATACCCACTTTGGGAATCTAGGCAGGCACTGGGAATGGTGTTTTGTGGTGCCCTGAAGGTATTTAGATGCTTCTCCTTTGAATGTTTCTAGAGCTGTCAGTTATTAATGTTGAATCATAGGATCTATTATATGGAATTTTTAGCATATATAAAGCACATACAGAGAAAACTCTGGTATAAGCTTGTGAATTATTTATTAAATCAGTTTTGATGCTTCCAATGTAACAGAGTTATAGGGCTTGGGTTAGCTCAAGGCTTGTTTGTGTACACTGAATCAGATCTAAACAATTTTTAGTTGATATAGTAAAACTATGGTAGCTATTTACATTATATAAGCAAGAAATAATCAAAGAGCATATATGATTGTTTAGTCACATATCTCCTAGGGTGGCATATAGAAAGAGCCATGAGCTACTGGGAAAAATAACAGTCTAGATGCCTATAATGCACTAATAATTGCTTGATTAATTTGTTATTTTATTGTCTTTAAAAGTTAGATATTACATGCAATGCTGTTGGGTAGCAAGTGATGTGCAAGTAATGCAATCAAGGAAACTGATGGCCCAGTAATTGGATTGGTAGCATGGTATTTATTTGCTGGGTTTGTAAGGCTTGGTAGTAGTTTTAGAATCAATGTAAGATCTTGTAGTTGGGCCCAAAAAAGACACATTTGGATATTTCAGAACTCTTCAGTCATTGTATAGAGGTTGTTGTGATGCAGCCACTAATCACCATGGTGGGAAGTGCAGGTAGCAGATAGTGTCATGGTATTTCCAAGTTAGGTTCAGTTCTTTGAAAATGTAAAATTCTATAGTAGCACATGTTTATATAATTTTTAGGTATGCTGATGGCCAATAAGTGTTTACCCTTATAACTTGTCATGTTCTACTCATAGCTCATTACATCTGTAGGGACTTCTCTTTTTGTTACCATAATGCTTTACTCTAGATTTCCCTCTAGTAGTTGTGTGATTAGCTGCAGCCTCTGGAAGTTTCTCTTACAGCAGAACAAGTCCCCAAATTTGGTCCAGAAGCCTTTTGTACCTTGCCTGAATACTTCTCTTGCCCTCTTCCTACTCTGATTTGTTGCTCCTCCACTAGATTGCCTACTCTTTGTTAGTTCCACAGCCTAGCCAACCCATCTAGCAACCTTCTTTAATCCTTCAGCCACTGAAGATGAAGCCTGGACTCACTTAATGCAGGTGTAAATGCAGATGCAAAACACACAAACTTTCTTCATCCTTTACACTGCAAAACTCACAACTGTTTGCCAAACTAGAGTGACTTCTTGCAGCTGCTGGCACACCTTAACAATCTCTGGCACTGGCACCACCTGTTACTGCTATGTGCTCTCTCTTTTAGTGCATGGATATTCCAACATCCCATGTCCAGTGCTTCCTGAGACATATAGTTAGTGCCTGCACATTTGGAGAGCAGTTTCTGCAATCCTCTACATTTGGTTCTGCAGAGATAACTTCATCTTTGACAAGCTGAAAATTGCATGAGTTCTGTTCTACATAAAATCTGAATGGGCAGCCACCTATGCAATGAGGGTCTTTTGATACTCAAGTTGTATACTGAGTTTATAGACTGGGCAGAGTTCAAACATGACTTCTAAAACAAGTTTTTTTCCTGAAACCCTGCCAAAAGCACTGCACTGATTCCCTGAGATTGAAATCAGTGGAGAATTGCTCCAATGACAAGTACATCAACTTTTCCTACCTTTGTTGAGCAGGTCATGGTACACTGACAGTCTGCAGCTGTGCCTTAATTTTTGCAACAGACTTCACTCAGTCCTTCTGAAGCACATTGATAGCCTAGTGGAGGGTCACCTGGCCAACAACCACATTGAGTCTTGGTACAGAGTCACTTGCAACCAGTGGCAGCTTTTGGAGCTCAAACACAACCTATGGTGTCTCTCTACTGATGCACTGATGGCCCGAGTTCTGCTAAAGATGCACAGTCAATGACATGATGGAGTGTAATGGTCTTTGTGCAATGATGCAACAAGATTTTAATGTTTCTGCATTTCACAAGGCACACACCATCTTTTCCATTTGATTCAGAAAAGTTCTGATAATTGTATCTATCTATTTTACATCCTGGTTACTGCTTTACCTTATCTTAATCTGTACCTTTGTTCGGCGTATATATTAGTTAAGCCCCGAATCTGACCGCGAAACCGCGAAAAGCAGCCTCGTTTTCAAACGTAAGGGGGACATGAGGTCTCATGATCAACGTAAGTATTGTAGTAGGAACCAAATATTGTGATGCGGCAAGAGGAAAAAGCTTGTGCCTGTAGACATGATCAAATCAAACTATTTGCTTCAGATCTGTTTGAGGAATTAGTGGGGAGCGGGTAGCGAGCCGAGTACATGTATCGTGCGACTGGCCTGCAGCAAGAAAAAAAAAACTTGCTAAGATTGGAGTCAATCCTTCCATAGCAAGCTTGCAATAAAACTGCAGAGAGACACCTTGTAATCCAAACTCATCAAAACTTTGAAAGAGTCTCAACTCTAAGAGTAATGTAATGAGAATGAGAATCTTAGGCCCTACTATGTCCCAGGTCGTACCCTCTGGAACCCACATCGTTTATGGTGGTAGACCTAAGTACTCATGACTCTCCACATGATTTTACTTATATCACACAAAATTGTAATTTCAGCTTATCAATTGATTGTCCAATCAGTCCTACCTTCCCCCAATCAATGCTGCTGAGCCCTTGCGATCAACGCGTCGATTTACCGATCCAAGCAAGGCTTTTAGAAGATCAATCTTCTCACCGGGTTTCGAAGGCGTAGTGTCAACCATGTCCTGTGATACGAACGATTTAAGGCGAGTATTCGGGTGGAAAAAGGGAAAAGACAAGACGACGAACTCTAATTCCAGCTCTGGAGGTGAGCGTGTTGTCGAGCATCTGAAGATACTCTGTCGCGTTGGAGTCGTTTCCGATTTGCACAAATTGTATACCGATCTGGTCGGGCTTTGCTTGGGCTTCGTCCAGGGCTCTTGCAGTTCGTATGACTGCCTGCTCTGTTTTTTGACCGTCGCCTAGTGAGAGTAAGAAAGGAAAAGCCTCCCGTCAGGTTGCGAGAAAAGTTGGCATACGTACTTGCTTCGCCGTCTGTAATGACGATATAGATCACTGGCTTTAGTTCCGATGGGCCAGCCTTGAATCGTTCCATATATTCATCCAAGAGGTGACTAATCTTCGTTCCAAGAGGAGTGTACCCTGCTGGATTGATGCGTTCGAAAAGGGACTTTACTGCGTTTGGATCCTAAGTGATCCTCCACATTATACCACATTGTGGATCCAAAAATTAGCTGCGGGTTTTGCTCACCTTCGTAGTCAGTACTTCGGAGGAATTAAGGAATTGTATCTCAATTCCGTCTTCATCGTACTTCGAAGCTTCGGTGGCTAGAGCTTGCAAAGCCTTCCTTGCCTTGCGGGAAATGCGGGAAATGATGAGGCGAATACAAGTCGCGTCAAATTCGAGATCATACCTCCTTCCATCGGCTGCCACTCATGGAGCCTGAGTCATCCACAAGCAGGACAACATCGTACCGCAAGAGTAAAGAAAGATGATTTTCATAATTTGACGCAACACCACTATTCGAGGGGGCGGTTACGACTGCCTAGGAGGATTCGCTTTAGGGTCTCAAATCGAGCTGAAATCTTACTGAATATGGCTCAGAATCAGCAGAAACCTTGGAATTTGGAGTGAGGAATTGTTTCAACCTGTGCATGGAGGAAGAGGATGGGAGTTTGAGATGTAAGAGGAAATTGGCTCCAGACGCGCGTCGAGCGCTTCGGAGATTGATAAAGTATTTTGGATTTTAATGTCCGACGTCTGAGACAACTCGAAAGTTTACTTTCATGAAGAAAGTGGTGAGTAAGCGGTGAGTGAGATTGATTTTTTGCATGTCTGGCACTTATCTGATACGAGAACTCAAGACAGGTGTGTCGGGTCAAGCGGTTTCCCCATTCACCATACCAAGCAATACGCAATCAACGTTCAATCACGAGTCTTCCTTTCATTACTCGAATGCTAGTGCCATGAAGACAGGCGAGACGGAGAAAAATATCGGTTGCCAGCCTTTATGATGCCATGATGCTCATCAAAGGGTGTTATGGCTGTCAAATTTGTCGTTTCCCCGACCCATCCGGACTTGAGAATCGTATCCTGTTCTCCCTGGCAGTCTAACAGTGTGTGTGCTCGCGAGAACTCGGCTCCTTTTAATTTTTTAGAGTGAAAGTGACTCGACACCTGACGTGTTCTTTCGCTCATCGTTGGCCTTCATGTGCACGTCAGTAGCTGAGACGAATGGAAACCACTGTGGCGACGTACTCGCGGCTGGGTGGGCGGGTGGTTGAGCAACAGTCAAGTCATACTTTGCGTTGGTTAATTGGATGACAGGGATAACGCAGAGGCAATGTAGATGATAAACATTGATGTAAGTGTGACCGTCAGCGCAGCATACGTATCCGGCGCTATCACGGAGTCGTGAAGGGCTCGTATCGTTTTGACCTCAGCTTTTCAAGAAAAAAAAACAAACAGAAAAGCATGTACAAGGTGAGGAAAACAACTTGAAGTCTTTACGACAAGAAAACATAGCAGAATATATGGCCTGGCGAGGAAGCCAGGAACAGCGTTGGATCAGTAGTCTGGACTTTGACACAGAAATCAACGAGTAGTTCGTGGGGTTGACACCCAGGAACGCACCCTATCCATTATTCTATCCAATTACAACCACGACTTGATGATTCCCTCCTTTCGGCCCAAGCCTGAGCCTGTACCAGGTAAAATCGCTACATAATAGGGAATCAAGCTTGATGTTCGCTGACATCCGATCCACCCAGCATTACATGTGAAAGAGGAACTGACAAGGCGACGATTAACCGGTCGAGGTGTTTCGCAGAATCTCAATCATACTCGCTCCCAGTTAATTACTTTGAATGCCACGTAGTGAATTTGCGATACTAGGACACAGGTATACTGAAGGGTAGGTAAGTATGCACACATCCTATCATCGGTACGGTCGAAGGATGAGAAGAGCTCCTTTCGAGCTTGAGGAAAAAGGCCTTCAGGTCGGCAAAGCTCCTCTCGCCTTCCCCGTATAGTTTTCCTGGTCCCGAAGCTTGTCTATATAATGGATCAATATACTAGGCATTATAAAGAGGTTTGCAATGACCCGGAATTAGACTCCAACAAAAGAATCATGCTTGTCATTTTCAGTGACGCTGTTGCCTCGATTTCAGGTTGATCAGAACGAACGCCTACACAAACATCAGGAGGGTTAGCTGAGTGATCGTAACCGGACCTAGGTTGCAGAGAAGTAGGATGATAGAACGCAGCGCAAACGGACCGCGTGCAGCCTGCTTCGGTTCATTCGCGCGTAACTCGACGGTCCTCTAGCTCGCTGAATACCAGTCGTGGACAAACTTGCAGAGTACAGGAATGGTTGTACGAACAGCCGGAAATACGGACGAGTGGCGAAGGACAGACCTGGATTGGCAATGGAAAAAGAGCACCTCTAAAGTCTACGGATGAATACTAAGCAGCTGGAGTAAAGTCCAACACTTGCGGAATCACATTTCAGAGAGGCACGGCGGCACAAAGCTGGAGGCCGATAATCAAATCAGGGTTCTCTGCAATTTAGTACGAATTGCCAAAAGTCCCTGCCACGTCATCGCTTTTCAGGTGTCGGCGGCCAGGCCGGAATGGAGATAAGAAGAAGAAGCCAAGTTGTGCCGTCACCATTCCCATTGCAATGCCGCCACGTTCACACGCACATACAAGCTCCTGCGGTGCATTCTCTTTCCTTCTCTCTTTGACTTTATTCTTCGTCCAATTGTCCACACATCATTCGTTAGCAGTTCTTCATGTACCCTCTCCGTCTCTAACTACGTAATATCATCTGATTTAATTCTTCGCAGGACTCATCCAAATCTTGCCTAGAACTATGGCTGTTTTCTCCGCATCGTCATCAATATGTTTTATGACTGTTGCATTAATGGGTCCTCCACCACTCGACCTCTAGGACTCATCATGCTCTCATGTCTTCCTCCAGTATGTGGATTTGCCACCCTTGCTATTTCAATCTTTAAAGGTACCTTTCTTTCTACGTTGATACCCACAACAACAGCTCTCCTGCAAATCTGTGGTTGATGCTTCGTATGACCGTACGGTATTGCAAGTTCCGCACAGCATAGAGGCGAAGAGCATTTGTCCAGAGGTGCAATAACTATACAATCTGGATAGAACGACGGGGGTGGGTGGTACAGTCGTTTGAGGTGCGCGTCACTGTAGGGCATCATTCTTTAGGGCTCATGTTCAAGCGCAGTCCGGGTATAACTGCACAAACTCGCGATAAGAGACTCGGCTGCGATTATGGCAACATTACGGGTATAATAACGCCTTCGGAGACATACCCCCCTTTAAATTTGCTAGACCCATGGTTTCATTTTGTTCGCTTCCAGTTTGCGGTTCATGACGTTTGCTCGACTGCAATCTTACTTCAACTGGTACGAACGATGCTTAGAGTGTCTATTATGGGTATATCTTTCCTCATCCCCAACGTCCGCCCGGAAGGATATACGTAGGAGATGCTATGGAACAGAAGATGACACCGTCCATGAGTTCAATGGTTTTGTTTTCAAATGTAAAAGTTAAGAAAGGAAGAGATCACGGAAAAGTTAATGTATTGAGGTCTGCCCTTCCTCCATCGGACAAGCTTGTTTTCAACTGATGTGTACTCATTTGATGAATTAAATATAGATACGCGTCTGTCCTAGTACGTCAGTTAATCAGTAATCTTCGCTTCCCACTGCGATCCCTAGCTTCAAGGTGGACATCCGTATAATTCATTCTCTCCCCTTCCACTCACTTTTGACGTATTTCATGATAGTCATATCGCCTCTGTCGTCTCCCACCTCCCAACTAGCTGATCACCTTGAACATTCGTTCTCCGAGTAATCCAGATAAATCATATAGTTACTTCTTGGAGGGGGTTTCAAAGGGGGTACACCGCGGCCCAGACGCGAAATCACCAGCAGACAACCAAATCTGATTTAGAGTACTCGTCACTGTCTCCGTCAGTAAAATCGTTTCACACTTGTTAACATTACACGACCGTTGTGGTTTGGCTGGATTTCGGCCCGGCAAAAAGTATCGATATCGAGCCCTTCCAATCCGCGGTGCCTAACGAACGTGACCGCCGTATCTTCCAGGACGACAGGGGACAGCCCGAGCTTTCACAAAGGCTGGGATTTTCGACTGTATGACTTAGATCCTTGTATTTATTGGTGCGCGTGTATACTCACTATGATTACGACTACATGATATACTATTGTCCTCAGCCTCACACGAAGGTATTGCTGCAGCCGCCAAGATCAAACGCAGGTGAAAGTCTCATCAAACATTGGAGGTACATCTGTCCGAAAGTGACGTTTCTGAAGATCGAAGGACACAGAAAATCGGATCCACCTGAAGCAGATATCCATCTAAGAGGAGTACTTGTACAGAATTTAATCTGATGAAGTAATTACGATCCATCCGCGCTGAGTTTAAGACAGGAAGAGGCTGTCATTGACGTTAAAAACAAATCAAGACAAGGTCAGGCGAACTTGAGGACGACTTGCGTTTACCCAGTTACTCGCCCGCCATTTGATTCTACGACAACTGGAATAGTACATAAAGTTCTGAAGGATCTCCATTTGTAGTTTACTCACATTGGAAATCTGGTATTGACGTTGGAAGTCATCTACATGAATTCTGTGGGGCAGTAGCCCCTTGCTGTGGCTGATGGTCTTACAGAATTAGAATACTGTTAGCCTATCGGTTGGAGACCTTTTAAAGTACAAACAGTAAGTGTTCGGTGTCTGAAAATACCCTTGCTCATAAGTCCATGATAACTGGACCACAAACTTGCTGTTTCACTAGGAGAACTGTTTCGTCAAGAAGAATTCCTTGCCGAGCGGTTACATGGACATGGGATATAGATCTCTACAAATGATTAACACTCTCCTTGCCCTCCTTCCATTACAGATTACTTATATGGTTGGACAAGTTGTCGATAGATCCGGCAAGATCTTGGAACAGTGGAATCATAACAAGTCCTCACTGCCGCACAAAATTGTATTTTTCGTACATATATACTATGGTTGTTCCTCGGTTCAAAACTCTATATTACAGGCTTACAGCTAGTTTTTTTTTCATGTATCAAGGGACCGAGGTTTGAAAAACTGCACATATGAAAAGTACGAGGGAACTTCGTCTGGCACTTTAAGTCACGAACTAGCAATTGGAACAGAAAACCTATACCTTTCGATCCGCCTTCTCCACGATACCCTTCATCGATCATATTGCTTTAGGATGCTTTGCGAGAGATGTCAAAGGAGTTCCACTCTTCAGCTGCTATGGTATGATTAGTCGATGCAAGCATACACTGTGGTGAAGGTAACCAACTCTAACAGCATCGTCTTCCTTTATGTCACGCGAGAGCGCTCCGTCTTCTTTCTCTTTGTTCAAGAAGATTTTCTGGCTAATGTGTTCGTAGATGCGAGAGTTGCTCGCCACAAGCACACGGAGGAATCGACGGAAGATGAACATAGCTAGATCTGTGTTTCGGTTTGAAGGGAATTAGAACGCAAGACCCAGAGGTGTTAAATACTTTTCATAGCTACGAAAATAGTGGCGGGCTCAGCCGTGAGGTGCCCAGCGTCCGATTGCGGGCGAAGACGCTCACTATGCGTTATTATAAAAAAACACCCGCATACAGTATCTTCTAGGCCAAAAAAGTCAGTGAGATCGCCGCAGGAGATGTGTTCTATTTATCTTTACAAATCAGTGAGTAGGTGTCCCCACAGCTGATAAACGAAGAGTCCTTGCGCTTTTGATCGGTGAAGTCCTTCGGACGTTGTGCGGACACGGACCCTCGGCGGCGCGAGGTTGACTTCAAAAAGATATTGCACTCAAAAAGGATATGTGTTCCAGAATTGACGTTCATGATCACTTTTCGACGGTACTCGCCCATCCTGACACTGATTTTCGACTGATTGACTTCCCGCGAGAGCTTTTAGTGACGTGACTCATTACCAAAACCCTGAGAAAGTGTGAACGTCATCCTCATGATATGACGTTTGTGGAAGATTTTGTGTTCGCAAAATTCCGGTTACGAGTTCTAGATTTCGATAGGGATAAGTATTGGGTAATTGGAAAGTAGGACTGCCTAAGGATACTTTGCAGACTTCAAAGTTGAAACGTTGGGGCTTTGAAGAGCGGACCAGCGGCAGTTCTAGCTCAAGAAAAGACATCGTAGCATATTGTTGGGTATTTCTTGGTTGTGCTGTTTGCACATCAGACGCAAAAAAGTCATGGAACAAAAATATACTGACGTATATCCATTCAATCATGAGAATATACATATATATAAGGCCATGAATGGAATAAAATCATCCACGTAAGTATAGAACAAGAATCAGAAAGCCAAGACTGTTTCAGAGTCAATTTTGCGTTTGACGTGGGAAATTTCTTATAGCTATTGCCAAATGACACACGTTGTTTCCTACCTAAACCACGGCATTAGTTACGATCTGACAGAAGTCATAAGTATAGCGATATCCTTCGGTGTGAAAGCAAGGAGTACATAGAAAGTTCAAAAGAGAGGCCAAGTCAAATGCCTGGTATCAAGTCATTAGGAATGATATCCGAGGTAGTTTGATCTTTGAGGTAGATGGAGCGCGACTCTGGGACTTCGTTCAAAGTCGGGGTTGCGAACCAGGTCGGTGGGGCACCCCTTCTACTTCAGACTGAATAGTATGCCTTTCCAAACCATCATAAATCCTCGCGTTTAAGAAGGCCTCAGCATATTATAAATCAAGGGCTGTGTGCTTGTAGTCGGAGAACAACCTTCATTCTTGATGTCACGATAAGGCCACCCCCTGTTTTTAGCTCAGTTTTCTGGCGGTTTTCGAACTCATCATTATCATCTTGATGTCATGGAGATATTGGTTAGAACGTCTGTAATGGAAAACATTGAGAATTAACGTTAGAGATGATAACACTGATTTGAATCTGGTACAGGAAGAGAAATTGAGAAACATAGATACAGAGGAGAGGAGAAGCGCAACGACCAAGTGTTCTCAGCTATACGTTCACTGGCCTCTTAGTGTACTATGACGCTTACCTCCGACCATGATCTCGACGATAGGAGGCACAAGGACTACAGATAGAGCGAGGCGGAGGGTCGAGTCACGGTTCTTTTTACTCCGTTGTGGTAGGGGAGCAGAGCGTACAGTTGGAAGACGGGGCGGTGAACAAGAGCAAGCGGGAGGAAGGTGCGGAAGGGCTATGGGTAAAACAAAGGTATATTCGTGAAACCGAAACAAAGGCGAAAGTACATCGACAGACTCCAAAAAGGGCGAGGAAAACGAGGAAACATGCAGGATGAACAAAAGAGTACCATCCACGCATACACGACGAAAGAGAAGTCTCGGAGGGAAAAACTGGTGGCCGGTCCGCAAAATGAGAAGTCGTCAGAATTAAGGTTTGTAGAAGAACAAAATTATGAAACCGACCAACGGTCAGAAAGGGAATCAGGGAGGAATCGGCGATGAGATGACCTGTTGGAAATAGTAGTAAGAGTCCTGTCGACACGCAGAAATAAACAGATTTGAGTACCCCGCACTTTACAGTTCTTTTCCGCGCCCGTCAGACTACAGTCTCGCTCGTCCCACAAACCCGCCGTCTTGTTGTTCCGTGACCTTCGCCGTCTTGCTTGTTCCTAGTTCTCGCCGTCTCGTAGTCTCGGAGTCTTCATGCGTTCTCGCAGTCTTGTTGTTCTCGTGTTCTCGTTGTCTCGTAGTCTTCGTGCGTTCTCGCCGACTTGTTTTTCTCGTGAACTCGTTGCCTCGTTGTCTCGCTTTCTCGTATTCTCGTTCGTCTCGTTGTCTCGCGATTCTGCTTTCTCGCCCGTCTCGTAGAAGTCGTCGACTTTTCGCTTGTGTCCTCTCGAACCGGGTCCCTCTACACGAACTTTGTTAGGATCATAAAGTAATCTGGAACGACACACTCCTTCGGCGACTGTTCCACACATAGAGGCTCATCCGGATTCCGTCAACTACCGATCCTGACTGGTAGAGTAACGCGCTACCACACCGTAATCAATCATTTGTTCTATTCTCTCTGGGGCCATTCCCAATGAAGTAGCTCAGTGAAGTAGGACTTACGGTGACCTCTTACACTTAAACTGCTATGAAAAGAGCAAGTTATCTACATGCAAATGAATAACTGCACAAGCTCTCAGTACCCAACGTGTTCAAAGATTTGCAGACAGCCACGTTCCATCATCACCGTATGAGACCAGCACCTACAATGCACATCCTCACACTGATTCTGTCGACCTCACCGAATGCTGACACCATGACCACCTTTGCAATGACATTGCTATGGAGTTGTCAAGGCTTAGCTCACCTGAGGGAGTCGAATGGTGGCACAAAAGATCCGTCTAGCTATGTGCGTAGATGTTAAACTGGGCTATATTGATCCTCTTGGTTCCGACTGAAGGTTGGTCTCCCCCCTAACACATGACCGCGAGTCGATAATAATTCTTGCCACTGCCTACCTCTCTGTTCACCGTTGGCTCTCGTAAGAAACATTACGTGTTTGACCAATATTCCATGAGTCTCCCTTGAAATTTTCAATAATATGAACGAAGCGATTGTATTCGAAGTTACGTATGGCTGTCAACTTATTATCTCCCGGAAGACTCGACAGTTGTCTGTCAACGTAGCGGGTCCCGGGTGGGCATCATGATGTGACTTACCACGCATAACCAAGTACACAATAGACTGACACGTACCCAATCCTTTTCAAAAATTTTCCGATGTCCACGGTAATCTATGCAAATAGTATTTTAGTCATTTTGACGTGTCGCTCATTGGAGTCGATCTCATGAGTGTAGCAGCAATCCGAAACAAGATACGGTATGTGAAAGCAAACATTACTTGTCCATTTTTCAGCATTGTTGACAACCAAATGACGTTCTCTGGCTGCCTTCATGTATTCCACTCGTAGATCAGCAACTACCGTAAACTCTCTTGGTCATTGTGGGGTGTTAACAAACCACACAAAGGTAGCCAGTTCCTTTGGTAGAAATGCACTGGGCTAGAATCGGTGATGAAAGGTTACGTCTACAGTACGCATATGGAAGCCCTCGACAACGTGCAAAAAGATACTTAGACACCTGACGTCAAGGAACACTCTGCAGCACTGCAGGAATCGCATACAAAACCTGAAGTTTGTGTCCCAGTGATCTTCTGAACTCGACGCACCTTCCTTGATCTGCAGGTGTTAGCATACAGAATTAGCACACTGGGGAGATATTTTGGCTTCAATGCGTACTATACGAGACAATTTTAATGTAACGCGAGGATCATTCTGTTGCACTCGTTAAAAGGGGCAAAGATTGTAGTATTGTACCGAACCATGTTGGTTGCGTAAGCTTTCATCCATAGATGAAGAGCGGCTGCGAGCGGCCGACAAGTCCATGTGGAAATTATAAGCCTGTAAATATATTCCTGACGGGTCAGTATGTCTCGGTTCTCCGGTTATTTCAGAGAAATGATAGAAGTCGGAAAATGCATACGTTAACGTTCCGAATTTTTGATTTGCATTGACCATGTGAAGAGGTAGAAAATTTTGACTTTGTTTGGCAGGAGCGTCTCCGACAGCTGGTGTCCAAATTTGATTTGATCACACCGCCATTTTCCCAACATTTTCCCCTGCTATAGGAGAATGTTGGTCTACAATCGACTTCAACCCTCTTGTAAAGTACACAGCCCGAAATTCATCGCCATACGAGTCTCTTCTCAAGTCCTCCATTGTGTGCCTCAGATCTAAAACGTCCTGTTGTAGATTCCTTATTTCTGCACTCTTCCGCTTATTTCGCCATGTTACCGGCAAAGATGAATGACAGACATGACTTGATCGAAAAAGTTCACAACAAGGATCTATATATGGCGTGTGATGCAGTAAATCATCCTTATCCTAGTTACGATATGTGATCTGTAGCATACTGATAAATACAATATGGAATAAGGGTAATTCACGTGGTCACAGGTCCTTTCCCTTCTAATTCAAATAGGCAGTTACTTGGCACTTCCGTCCTTCTTCTCATACCATGCCGAATGTTCAACTACTGTGAGTACGCGGAATCTGGAAGATTGAACATGATCTCACGTTTTGGTGTCAGGTTCGGACCCATGTTAATTGGAGTCTTTTTTAACATGATTCTCTACGGGGTGAATCCGTCGCATTACGAGGTCCTTGCCATTGATGACTGACGCCTTTTCTTCAGGTCCTGATAGTGCAGGTAAGCCATATGCTATCACTTGAGGTATATGTCCAAAAGTCTTGGGAAAGACGTACACCTACTATCAGTTGTACACGAAGTTAGCAATCTTTTTATATCTCACATGTCTTGTGAAGACTTAGAATTCCACAGGGACATCTTCTGGATTCGGTGGCTAGTAAGCTTTAATGGATAGATATCCTTATTCATTGAGTCTGATTTCATACTAGGTTTATTACTGTTTTATAGTCGAGACAGCAAATACAGCCTTAGATATGTTCATTATGTATGAACCCCTAATCCTTCATTATGGTGTGTACCTATCTGTTATTCCATTGCTTCTGATGTTTACTAATTGATCAGGATCTTCGGAAGCGACATCTCGTTTCCCAACATGTATGTGGTTCTCATGTTCACAATATCTGCTCGTTTTTTACACCACGTCTTAGTATTTGCCAGCGGTAAACAACTTTCGTCCATACAATCGTAATATTAACTTCTTTTTGCAGAACCCATTGTCATTGTAAGTCTTGGGACCCAATTACATTCGCACCTGGATTATTAAGACGTGCAGGCCGCTGTATCTACCCCTATTCAGCTATTTTTCGCCTGGCGTATCATGAAGCTCACAAAATCAATCTGGATACCCTTGCTAGTATCATTGTTTAGCATCATCTCTTTTGGTAAGCATCACTATGTCTTGAAGCTGTGCATTCCTCATCTGCATACAGCAGGTGGATGCTGGACCGGAATCATGATCGCTATCCTCAAGCTCTTTGCGAAGAAACCTCAACTCCATAATCCTGCCCTTCTGTGGTTCTTATCCGCTTGCGCTGCCGACATCTTGATCACGGTTTCTCTGGTTTACAGTCTTGTATATTTTCACTTGCATTTCGTTTTCGACGATATTGATTGATTGTCTTTCGCCATAGTCGAAGCGAAGGACGGGCTTTGTTGTAACCGATAATGCAATTTCCAGGATCATCAGTAGTACGTTTTTTTTTGCCTGCGAGTGTTGTCCAGGCTCATGATTTTAACCAGTGACCGTTCAGACCGGCATGTTGACGTGAGCTTGAGTGGGTTATCTATATAGCGCGTGCTGAATGAGCCGCATAGCGCCTTCTTCGCAGTTGGTGATGTAGTTTTCTTCATGAGTAAGGCTACCACTGTTTTTGTAATTTTGTGTTCTCATTTCCGATGTATCTAGCACTTCCTGTGCGTATATTCCTCCTGCTCTTAGAAACCCTTTATAATGTATTTCACAGCATACTACTTTGTAAATCATCTTTCGGGCATCTTGTTATCACCTTTGACAAGCAAGGTTTCAGGAACTTTCTATGGGACCTTGCTCTTTCAAAACTCTATGCTAATTGCCTCATGTCAACGCTCAACTCCAGAGCTTCGTTGAATGAGAAGGCCTTATCACAAGCAGCTAGGATATCTTCGGAACATCTACGCCGGCAGGTATGTCTAACGTCTCTCGCTTGAACGCCCGCTGACCTAGGTTTGCACTCAAAGATTGGTGCCTTTGAAACTCCAGTAGGCTCTTCCATTTTTTTCTAGACTCCACTAAGAGAATCGCTTTTCAGCTCAGTCATTCTAGAGCAGATAATTTGGCTGCTCCAACTTTCGAGCTTGTAACTCAAAAGTCTTACAACCACACAGCCTCATACACTGAGGATGCGGATCTAGGAATAACGGTAACAAAGGTAACTCCAGAATACCAAATTTCAATCTTCCCTTACACCTGATTTATATAGGTAGTGGAACATAGGGACGACGCAGGGAAAGTACATACATACAGTACACAGTAAGCACAACAGGGTTGTCGGAGAACACGTAAAGCATTCATTGAAATACATATACCCATACACTTGATGTTGCTAAGAGGCATAATCTACCTAGACTATATAATCTACACTCAGCTTGCGTGCCTTGGATAGGTATTATTTTTGATAAATTACAACTCCATGGGCCACCATGTTTCTCTTCTAAGCCTTGATTTCAGAGCTATTTTACGTCCGAGCGTCTGTGTCAATTGTACATACACTTGCTGTTTAGCTGGTACTACTGTCATAACCAAAAACGATAGCTTTTTGGACCACGCAAGAACTCAATATATCCTCTCATATGTCTTGATATTCTGAAGATGCTTTGAAATATTCTTCATATCATCATTAGTGTTAAGGCATTGTGCGTCAGTGACAACTTTACATTAATCCATTTGTTAAGAGACTTTTTGTGGAGGTCTGAAAATTATGCAGCAAAGAACTGTGTCTTTTGATGTGGTCTCGGTTTACTTTTCTCAGTGTAAACAGTACGGAACCCTCACGTATAGTGACAAATGTTATCTTCATTATAGAACTCGGTATTCCATGTCAAGTTCCTTTGTCAATGTGGTGCTAAAGTATGTATTGAGCAGCGGAGACATTGCTTATGAAACTCAACAGACAGACCGTGATCACGCTGCATTGGATCTGATTAATGATTTTCCAGGTACGCATACACAAAACATTGATCGCAACCCTTATGAATAGACTATTTTCTCCAGGTCCAAACTTGAACCAAACTAATTTTTCTAACTCATCAGTCGCTGGCTTGAAAGGAGACTCAAGGACGATGGATGTCCAATACAGTATCAAGTTAACCATATATGCGTGTACCCTTCGTTTGTGACAATTGTCTTCTTTGAATCGATTAGGCGGTCGGTGCAGACCTCATGTTACCTACAATGCTCACACTGTCGGTATCATGACTACTACTATGCAAGGTTGATGGCTAACTCTGCTTGAGACAACATGCCCTGATCCCTATGTTCTAGATGAAATTGATGTTTTATTATATGATTTATGTCAAATTCTCGAGGCTCCCAGCCGATTCATGGCCTTGTAAGCTAGATAAGGTTATCTCTGCATATTGAGGCGGTTGATTGATTTCTTATCTTACAGTGATCATGAACCGCCTTTGAGGCCAAGTGATATTTACGGAACATCATCTAGTGGATCTTCTCTATCCTTGTCCCATCAAGAATCAGCACCATGAGCCCTCGCATACCTGCATCACGAAGAAGAGTATGGCCTGTTCAACCTCAAGAATCATCTCACCACTAAACATACATCATCACTCATTACTTCCAAAGTCTACCCTGAACACACAGGTATAACATATATATATATATATATATATTCAGATACATACCCATCCGGGGCCTCAGTCGACTATCCGTCGAGCTGAGAGTGAGCTGTTATTCTACACGTTGGATACGACGTAATGACGAAACTACCTAGATATACTTACCGTTCTCTTAGGGAGCTACTGCTCTCAGTCAAGTATCCATTGAGCTGAGGATATACTTACCGTTTTCCTAGATGTAATAAGGTTTGGTTTTTAAGATGGGCGTTGGTCTTCAATAAGTTGCAGAAGGGATTTCTCAAGGTTATACTTTACTGGGACTTATTGTATGGCATTCATTGCGCTAATAACCTCAGTGGATATATGTTGATCCACGGTACCCAATTGCAGAACAGCGAATATTAGGAAAGTGGAAACCAGAAGTAGAACGCCAGCAACAACTTTGTGATCAACGCAGACAGGGAGCGGAGGAGTGGAAGTTCAGGGCAAATTACTTTGGAAAGGGATGGCAAGCCAAACACGAGGAGAAAACCCGAGAGCGCGAGATTACAAGACTTGTTTAGGGCGACCTTCTGGGCGTTACCAAATATGCTTCAAGCAGACGCAGAACATACTATGATCACCTTTGTAAACCCACCCCGTCTTTCTTTGCCATGGAATCCTGACAGTCAGCACCTGCTACAATCAACGGTATTACATATGACATGTGGTCTCTGCATTGCTGGCACCACTATCAGTGTTTGCTGAGGAAGTTCTTCTGGTTGAAGACATATCTCAGCGGGACGAGGATGGAATAGTGAACACGGAGAGTGTGTCCCTGGACTAGGAGACGTCGAATTTCTAAGGTTTTTTACACTACTCTCTTGCCAAAAGCTACCAGGACCACGGAAGGAGTGATGGGGATCAAAGACCAAGCAACGTCCCCTGTAGGGAGTATTCGGCGTATATGGATGGCTGAAAACAGATCAATTTGTTCAACCTTCCGGGAGCATGTCAATCCAAAGGTCGGAAAGATTATTAATTAACACTATTATTGAAGCCCTTACAACTAGACTTGCATTGTTCTAGGATTTGTTTCGAGAGTGAGACTTGTACAATTGTATTGATATCCGTCCTTCATCCTCTTTCAGAAGAGATACGAAGTGAAGTTTGGTGATTTTCACCCAGACAAAGATGCAGAGAAGTTATGCACACCTCTCACAATAGATGGTCAAACGTTACAACACCCCACAACGTGTTTGATTCTGGTGCGAAATATGTTGATTGCTCTTCAACCTACTTTTTGATACGCCTTCTTTCGTAATATTGAGGTCTAGACCATGAACCGAGCCGATTTAGTTTCTGTATCTGGAATCAGTCATTCTATCCTAACAAAGTTTCTTGTGAAACATACGTTATAACACGCGCCAAGCCTCTGACTCGGCCCTGTGTTACAGCGACTATACACAAACCCTTCACCATGGTAACTTACAGCTCAACACAACATACCGTTTCCTTATAGTAGTGCCGCATTTTCAATTGAACGATACCTCTTCAGATCTATCCAATCACCATACAATTCTCTTATGTCAGTATCGGTCCATATTTTTTATATATCTACTGACCGATTGACACATGCTCGGCGAGCATACTGGAAAGTGATTGACCTACTAAGGTAGTCTACTGGATTCGGCCAAACAAGATCCTTTATCTTTTCTGAGCCTTGCCCTCGGTACCATAATCATGTTTGCCGGCACAACATTTTGCCAATGTAGACGAGAACGAGCGCTAATTATTGTCCAGTGAACTTATTCTACACATCGGTCACCATCGCGGGTGTTCCTCTGTGCCTCATCCGGTCCTCAGCAATGCTTCTTCCTCGCAGTATACACCTTCCTCTGGAATCCTTCACGTTCCCCGTCATGTCAGCGTACATCTGTTACCTGCCGCAAGAATAATATCCTCCAGCCGTGTTACAACGTTGGTCATTGAAGGACGTTCAGACGGAGTGAAAGACCAGCATTGGTCAAGAATCATCTCCAGACATACATCAGGAACAAGAAGAACCAGACCATCAGGACCTGAGGGTTTAATATGATTCTCAGCAGCTTTAATGACACTAGCGTCGCGCTGGCAATAGTGATAAGGAATGTTTCCAGACAGCATCTAGAGTTGTGGATCACAAAGCGTGAAATTAAGAGTGCTTATATACGTGCCTCGTAAGCTGTACAGCCAAATCCCCACACGTCTGTAGCAATATTAGGTTGTGTGTCGTCTTGATGCAACTCGAGTGCTTGCCACCGAGTCGGCCCCGACTCTAGATTAGAAGGTGTAAGGCCCGTCGGTTGGATTGCATGTATAACCTGAGATAGACCAAAATCGCTCAAGACTGCACGCACATCCTTTGTTATCAGGACGTTATTCTTTCATGTACTGATCAGATATTGGTCCATGTAAGTGAGATAAAATGCACTCACACTCTTGAGATCCCCGTGAATGATTGGGGATGCTTGTGTATGTAGGTACTCAAGCCCACGCGCAACATCTAAAGCCTGTTTCATGCTTAATGATCCGAAATATGTGCTGAAAAGAACTGCATACCAGTGAACGTCTATCGGCGCTAGCACCCTCTGGTCCACGCAGGAAGTCTGCTGCATTGCCATTGTCGTACCATTCCATAATCAACGATGGCCGACCAAACATATGGTATGATGTTCCGAAAAACCGAGCGATATTTGGATGCTCAAGGCGATGCCATACATATGCTTCCCAATTTAATCGCTACATCATTCATGAGGGACAAGGTTCCATGGAGCATAGAATTGAACAACCTTGCGAGCAGCTACTGCATTGGCTTGTACAGAGAATATGCGCAGGAGCTTGATGGCAACCTGTGATGTAGCGTTGATTCATTTACAGCAAATGGTCAAGTAACAACATACTGTAACAGTCTCGCCGTTTTCACAGGTCAAAGCTCCTTGGTAAATGTCTGAAAAGCCACCCATTGATACTGGCGAGTCGGTAAGAGTTTTTATTGACATTGTCAAGTCGACCACTCCTGAAATCGATGAACTCGACAAGGGAGTGTCAGGAGTAACAGTCTGTGAAGTTTGTGGAGGAGAAGGGGAGATTCCTCGTGTTACACTTGGAGAGGTATCATATGTATGAGTTCGGGATGTAGGAATGAAGAGTTGAGGAAGGGAAAGACGGTGTGCCAATCTGGTCGATCCCTGATTGACTTTATTATGCCCATTGGATTGATAGGACTTGTAGTTCGGTGAGCAGCAATAATTTACAATCTGGTCTTGTGCACCTTACATTGAGCGTCCATCCTACGTCTAGGTATCTCACGACCGGCGTTTGAGCTGAGTGGGGAGGCGGAGAATTCATGACAACACTAGAGTACACTAGCTGATAGAAGGAAGAGGTTTTTTTGTAAACGAGGGTGCTGTATATGTTAGAGGGCAATATATAATCATATAGCTGTTGTATAGCCATCTGAACATCATTGTTTGAAGATACCATCTTCTTGGTCAGAGACATGGCTACTGGATACAGAAATGGGCTCTGTCGCAGGCGCTATGTGTATCCTGCACTGTAGACCAGACGTTGACTTCATTTATCGCACCTGTACAGCAAGACCACATCTATTGCTTTACACTGGATACTCGAGAAAATCGCTATACCGTAAAGCTAAAAAGCCGAATTGTTGGCTAGGCAGTCAATGGATGGCAAAGGTCTGCTGGATATCTGGCAAGGACAGAATCGAGATCAGGTGTTTTGACTTCCTGTTCCATGCATGAAAGATCAAGTCCGCAGTCGTTTCATAGATGTGTACGGGATATGGTTTTAGATCATTTTCAACTTGTGTAAACAATGGTCTATACCGGATCAAACTTGAGTGGCACCCAATGGCTTCATTCCGCGTAGTGTAATTGACTCGCCTGGCCAACACTGCTTATACAGCTTCTGTTACATCCTGTATGCTGAGCTGCTACTCGGGCACGAAGGGAGCAAAAGATTGGATCACCCTACCTATATTTTCTCGAACAAATGATCCCGCAGTCGTATGGATGCTGTCATGTCGAGTCACTATAAAACACATTCAGCACATCAGGAGTCCGTGTATCATGCATCTCTCTTGAACACATGTACGATACAATACAATACGTGGAGCTCTCATTTGTAACACCATCATGGCCTCTACGCGTCAAATCGTTATTGATGATTCTGACGTGGTACGTATCCAATACTCAGGTGGCTGGACTACCAATATTACAGGTCTAGACCGCATTGGTAGCTACGGCCTAATTTACAATGAGACTTCGCATGGCGCGATAACGTCTCAGAGCTTGTCCTTTGATTTTAATGGTGAGCCTATACCTATGGCATTCTTTCCATGGTTCAACGCTTTGTAGGAACTGCTATCTCCGTTTTTGGGACAAACCAACAAAAGGTCCATCCAGACAACATCTACTCGCCAAGTTGCGAGTGCCTAATTGACGATGTGGACTACAATTCAACAGGCGCTTCCTTCGATTCTCAAAATAACTGGGCAAACAACCTAAAACCTGGCCATCACACATTAACAATGCAAGTTGCCTCGTTAGGCGAGACCTTTTGGGTTGACTATATTCGCTATACGCCGCTCTCGAATGCTACATTTTCCCCTGGCGAAACAGCCGTGATTCATGTGAGAAGTGATGATAAAGGGATCCAATACTCGACAGGATGGCGTTCAGTTCAAGGATTTAGATCGGTAGAAGTAGCTCAACAGACGCACACACCAGGTTCTTCTGCAACTTTTCCATTTGTCGGTGCGTTCCTGTACCAATCCCTTCGTAATTCGCTCGTGATTCTTGAGGATAGGAACCAAAGTGGAGTGGTACGGCTGGCTGCTTGCCAATGTAACGAACAACCTTGGTCAAGGTTCTTACACAGTCGACGGAAGATCTCCAGTCATTTTAAATCTTGGAAACACCCCTGAAGCAAGTACGGTACACCCTAACGTCCGGTTCTTTACAACGCCCGACCTTTCTTTTGGCGCGCATACTCTCGTTGTTACGTACCATGGTGGTCCAGGAGACCAGCCAACACCACTAACTCTCGGTTACCTTATCCTAACAGGTACATCAATTACCTCAGGTCCCGTAGTATTCACGTCTTCCCTCTCCTCTTCGACGAACACCGCCGTCTCCGCCGCTTTTTCAGCTTTACCGTCGTGGCCCAGTTCATCACAGACGTCGAGTGCCCAATCTCAGAGCCTTCCGATTGGTGCCATTATCGGTGGCGTGGTTGGTGGCCTAGCCTTTGTTGCAATCACGCTATCTATTCTGGTATGGTGGAGACGTCAAACACTCTCGAAATCTAGGAAAGAGGGCTCCCGGAACATGGAACCATTCATGTTGACACAGCAGATGCTCCCTCCACCAGTAATCTCTAATACGTCTGGAAAAGAATTGCCTCCATATGCTCCTACGTCTAGAACAGGGTATACGATAGAAGCAGTATCGAAACCCCCATTAGTAGGTCAAGCGGCAGCAGGATGGACTGATCGTGCTCCCCAAAGGAGGATTGAGCAGTTTCCGATGGAAGTGCGAAAACCTCCGTTGTGAATCTTGGATGCAAGTACTCGCCTCATAGCGTTATTTGGTCGCATGTGGAACATGTTATTGTAATAGCTGAGGTTGAACGATTTTTTCTGGTCGAGGAGAAAGAGAGAACAGATTACAAATCAGCTACCGGAAGCGAAGGGCAATGGTTCGCAGTAACAGCTTGGGAGAGTTATCATGTGGTGATTGATATATATCAAACTTTGTAAACATCAAAGCAATCTTCACGTCTCCTCTAGCTGACAACTCGTGCACACCATGTAATTCAGGGAGCGAATCAACTCATGAAATTACCTGAGAACGTAGTCGAACATCTTGTAGCCCTTTGTCTTCGGTTCTTGGTCCTCAAAGAAAATTAATTGCAAAGACTGTCGGCATGCCTACTTCGGAAACAACTCGTGTTTTGGGTTCTCGCCATGTCTTTTTGCTGTCAATGATATGTGCCGAACATCCCCCGGCTTGTCCTAAGCAACGATCAGGATCACGATTACCCGGAGTCTTTGCTTGGTCACGAAGGACGAATCATTAACGTTAACAGATGCAATGAAATGTATTGGGGATAATGGTTGACGCGGCACATCGCACCCAGAGGTCATGGTATTGTTTAATGTGAAGCTCGCCTACGGCGCAATTCAAAGTATAAGACTCGCGACATTTGCCACATCCCTCGCGAGGTCAAAATTCGAGTAGTATCAGCGTCCAACTCTCCGCTTTCGCATCAATCAATCGAGTCCTGTCAGTCTTGTGCCGACGTCACTGTCATCATTCCTTGTTCGTACACGTTATTGATGTACTGACGCTTCACCAGCGACGAAAGTCCAGGCGGAGGGGGCATCGACGAGACGACGACAATAGGTAAGTAAGGTGCTTCGTCCTCGAGTTCGTCAGAGTACCTAGGAGCCAATCTGTGACGGAGGTCGTATAGGCCATAGACGCAAATTCGCGTAGAGTGGATGTGTAGATGGTTCCGGGAGATGCGGAAGGCCAAGAGGAAAAGCCGTCGAAATAGAGTGACACATGTTCTACGTGGATGATGCTGAGTAAGAAACGTCAGTATAGAAAGGGCGCTTAGGAACGTAATACTGCGAACATGAGCTAAAAATCGGCGTCTGCTGCTTGCGTGGTGCGACCAATAGGCGAGCGCGTGTGATTTGTAGGTTCAGATGATCAATGGAGAGAAAACATCAGAACAGCCACGTCGTAAAAAGTTTTTTTTTCTTGCACGGGATGATTGTGGGCTGACTCTGTGTGATTGTTGCAAGTTCACATGATTGATCGGAGGGAAAAACACATCAGCGTCTAGTCGCACAGTGGACAGGAGACTGGAAGAGATCCTGCGCGAGTCGAACGCGCGAGAACTCGTTGGTGCGTGCTTTTGGACGAGGCGTGTGAAAACAGAGTGAACTTGGCTTCATCGCACGCGTTGAACATGTGTCTGCTGAGCAACATCATAGAAGGGGCCTTAAGAAGAAGAGCCTCGCCGAGACTTCGGAAGATGACACTAAAAAAGGCACAGGCCTCTGAATGGCACCGCGGTATTGCCGCGGGAGAGTCATAGGATTAAGGAGGCCATTATGCCGCCTGCGTGGTTGTCGCTTGAACAGAAAAAATGGATTCGACGAAGAATATTTGCAACAGGGGTCTTGTACGTTGGAAAGGTCAGCGAGGAGCGATGGATTGTTGTCCTTGCTTTGAAACTCGCTCGAGACATACGCATCAATGAAAAAACATGAGAATGTACGATCACGATCGAAGCAGATGTAAAACGCTTACATAATTGCTGTGTTGGACGATTTTCCTTGCAGTTGCACACATTCTTTTGTTTCGTTCTCTCTCGCTATGTCAAGCAAGTCTCCGTTTTTCTGTCGAGTGGAAGTATTGCTGACGATTATGTTGTCCAGGTTCCCTAAATTCGACGCAGTGAGCACTCTGATTCAGCCACGCTTTGCTAATTTTGACCACGAGCAGACCCCAGACACAGTCGACAATGTCGACCTCCTCGCAAAGTCCATCGCAATCGCCGAGTTCTCCATCACCTAGTCCTTCTAAAACTTCCAGTCCACCGTCCACCTCCAGCTCGAATCCGCCTGCCAACCCCAGCCCAACTCCCAGCACACATTCCAGCACCAGCAGCTCTTCATCTCCATCCTCCAGCGCGCCCTCCAGTGTCTCTAGTCAGTCGACTAGCTCCACCACAAGTACTACTACCAGCAGTACATCCACTGTGGTCACCACGTCCATCACGACCACTTCTGCTCCGCCAGCTACATCGTCACCGACTTTTGCTTCGACCTCGGCCTCTACTTCCCTTGTCATAATTTCCAACTCGGACGGCATTCCTGTAACGTCTACTCAGGTCGTTATATCAACGCCAACCACTTCTCTTGTACCCTCTTCTCCCTCTGATCACGATTCAGATAAAGGGTGCGATCTTTTGTTTTTCTCTTTTCCATGACTTGCTAATTCCACGATAGATTCTTCCAAAACACAGGCGCTGTCGCAGGCACGTTCACCGCAGTCGGTGTCGTCGGCCTTGCTTTCCTTGTATTCCTCGTCACATACATCATCCGCCGCCGACGCCAAGCCAAGTTCGACCGCGAGGTCAATGAGGCCACCCTCGAAGCTGCCAATGCGTCTGCGCCCCCCTTCTTGGACACCAACGACGGGTACGATGGGTACGACGGCGCTGGTGGCGTGTACAGTGACGCGAGCAGTCACGGTACCTATGCCCAGCCCCCGATGAGCACCGAGGCGTACGGCATGAGGGAGATTGGCCCTGGTGTTGCAGGCGTCGGCATCAGCATGGCTCCGGGCTATGGACACGGTTATGAATACGACCAGTACCCTCCCGCCGCTGCCTACGTCCGCCCACAGCAGGCACAGGTCTACGCCGACTATGCCCAAGCACAGGCATACCCCCAGGACCCTGCGTATCACAACGCGAATTCGACTATGAATTTGTATGCCGCCGACGCTGGATACGCCTACCCTGATCACGCCCCGCGTTCCCCATCACAGGGCCATGGTCAAAGCACGAGCCACGAAGGACATGCTGCGTACTACCATCCTCAGTCCGGTTCGCCCGAGCATCAGCTTCTACAAGCTGCGGGGCTTGACTCCGGCCCTCCACCAGGACAGATGCAGCGCGGTATGTCATTGAACCATAACCATTCACGCGAGCACGAGAACGAGCAGGACGCGTATGGAGGTTACGTCGCTCATGCGCACGATGAATATGAGCACGCCGGTGATGATCGGGGGAGTTATTATGAAGAGGTCGAGGCCCCAAGGGTTTTGAAGGTTTGTTCTTTGTCTCCATCTCTTTGATTTGCTAACGTTCTTGCCTTTTCTAGATTGCGAATGCCTAATTCGCACATTGAGACTGACGACACTCAGCGAATTCCCTGACTTCTAATCACTTTCCGTCGTCGTCTGCGCATTGAATAGCCTTATTCCTCCCTCGCTCGAACATTTTACAGCTCCTTATCTAACTTATACTTACTCTTCCCTCCGTTCCTTTATCCTGAAAATCATAGAAAAACCCAATCCCATCGTGGCTCGTGATCACGATCCTGTACACTCTCCTCTCGTCCAGTATGTATTCCTCCGCTCCCTCTCGCTATTATTTTCTGTTGGTTTCTCCCTCTCCTTGCCTTACTCGATACCGTGCGCCGTTTAATCAATTCCCCGTCATTGTTCGCATTCCCATATATATAGTCACTCGTTCTTCGCGTCGCTGCTCGCGCATGGGCTCTGGAAGCCCGCGGATACATGTATATATTTGTATTGTGTGCAAAGTATCTCGATAGTTGACGAATCTGTTCATATGTGGTTGAACGCGAATCTCCTGTAGGCTAACGGTGTGTGCAGATAGAGGGAAAAGTGTTGAAGGAGACAGGCGCATGAACAAGGGAAGGAGCAAGGTATTCGTGGGATAGTGGGAAAATACAGGTGCTCCGTCAACCGTAGAAATGGACGGAGAAGCCAGAGGAACGCGGCAGTGCGCATTGATAGGGTGGACTGACGACGGGTACGAGAATCGACAGAAGTAAAGGAGAAGAGGGAAATAATATCAAGTAAATAAGTAAGGAGGTAAATCGGATAACCGGTCTGCGGGAAGAAGAAACAGCAGAGATAAGGTTTGGAGGAGGAAATTATGAGACTGACCGTTGGTCGAAACGAGAATAGGGAAGGGATCGGCGATACCGTGACGAGTTAGAAAAGGTAAAAAGGGCCTGCGTGAAGAGAAATAGGATGGACAAGATTACCCCAGTATTAGCTGAACTCTTGTCGCTCTTCGTCTGAGGCTCCCTGCGACTCTCGACCGCGGTTTTTGTTGACTGGTGGATTCACTGTCTGCTTATTCTGTCGTGCTCTCATCCTGATTCCGTCAAGGTCTTTGATCACGTCTCCGGCTCTACCTGTCTTCCCTCAAACCTTGCTGCCACGCGTCTGTTCAGCCCCACGAGGACTTCCTTGTCAGCCCAAGTGCTAGGTCGACCACTCGACTCTTATAAGTGTCGGACTGCCTCCCATCAACAACGGTATCAGAGTCTTGTCGATAGGGAATGTCCTGAAGATGGAATTAAGAGTGTGACATGGCGACGCGTGTTTGGGGGCTGACAAGTGGCTGGATAACATGTATAAGAGCTGAACGGAATTATCAGTGCAGGGGTTGGTTGGTTGGTATATATACGCCAGCGCTCCGCTTCTGGCGTTGCCCACCCCTTCTGTGCCACTGTCGTTTCGTATACATGGAGCTTCGCCTGTGCCACCCCAGATGGGAGCTTCGCCTGTGCCACCCCAGATGGGAGCAAATGCGTTGCTCCCAAGCCGGAGTGTACCGATCTCGCGGCGGGTGCAATTCACATTCTTCAACGCCTTCATCGTTCTTGTTTTCCTTTAGGATGCGGTCTGCACCTGCGACGTATGCTGGGAGGGGGCACGAGGGTGACTACATTGACTTGACGGTAGTCTTTCTTGTGTGCAACCAGGTTTTTCAGCAGATGCAAGTTTACGGAGTCTCATAGATTAACCTATATTTGAGATGCGCGTGACTGCAATGTCATCCCGAGACAGGAAGGAAAACATCTGTTTATCGCTTTAGATTATTTTAGACCATCGATTATGTACTGGAATCGTATAACCACTTGATTCGTGCAAGATCAACCAACCAGTATAACCTTGCCTCAAGTCAGAAAATTTAAGAGTGATCGCTGTACACTTACCACAACTAGTGTTACATATAATATTAATTTCGTTGGCCGAATATGCTGCATCAGGCTTGTAGCCAATATTGTCCTTGACGCCCAAACAACGAAGCCATTCGCAAACTCGTTCAACATCCTGACTATCTGCGTGATCATTGGTAAAGATATTGGTAAGATGTCGACCATCTTTGCTCGATTTGGTCAATGACGTCACCTGAGCTGACATGTTCCAGCATTGGCATAGCAGCCGATCTGCGACTGCAGACCATTGACTTTATCTATGTCTCTGAGTTTCGCCATTTACCACTGAGTACCCGGTGTTTATACGTGAGGTCTTTGAGATTCCTATCAGATGCTCACACGTAAATCATCCCAAGCAGATGCAAGGTCCAGAATCTTGAAAGAGCTCATTTGACTGTTTGAGACAGTTCTGGCATTGAGAGCACATATACACGCATATTTGAAGTGTCTAGTGGCTAAAGGAGGCCAAGTGTTCGAGGAGTTCTGAAGCGAAGTGGCGAAAAAGTCGTTCAAGGAAGGGAGAATTGTGTAGATTCAGAATTTGTTCTGCTCGGACGCTTGAATCAATGAAGTTGGTCGTCGCTACGCAAAAATGAGTACATAGATGTAAAAATGAAGTGTCAGAGTTTACAATTATGAATTCGCTGCTAAGAACAGCTTATCGGCGATATTTGTAAAGAAACCCTCAAGCTTAGACACTCAATATTTCTCAAGCAGATCATTCCGGTCTGTCTCCAACAGTTGCTCAGCAAAGTCGCTAGCATGCCGATCTAGTTCTGTTACAAGAGTGATCTTCCCAGATGTTTTGAATGATTTCAAACTGATCCAAATTGATGATGTATCCTCTTGAACAATGAAGGTCGCAATGGCGTATCGTCACGCACGGCAGGCATTGAAGATGAAGATTGGAAGTATTGGCACATGAGGAAGGGCGTATTTCAACGCGTGACACAAGTGTGACTGTGGACGACTACTCATCGCAAGTCAAAGTCACGGCTGGCGTTTGAAATGTCCCCATCCTTGTGATCAATCTTTAATCGTGATCATATACGGAACTGGCAGCTGAAATGGTGGAATCCAGTGTCAAAGCCCTGTAATTGATTGCCTGGTGTATCGTTGGATCCAAGAATACTGGTCTTCAGCTTCGAAAAGTCAAGCTGAAATCCGAACCTTCAGAATGTTAACGTTTTAAACCCTCGACACTTGAGGACAATCCGAATCGTAAAATAACGAATGACTGTGACATATCTTGGCTGGCGAAAGGGAAAGCAAAAAGCCAGTAGCCAATTCGTCGGACCAGCACTCACACCACTAGATCTGACGTCATCCTCGTCCTCTCAAGCTCCAGCCGAGGAGCGCCAAGTCGCTCAACGTAGTCGATGGCAAGCAGTTTCATCTGAAGCTAGTGGCCTCAGTAGTGATGAGAGTTTGCAGCGCCTCAAGTATTGTCTACAATGGCTACAAGTGCGTTCATTATTTTGCAATTTTATCAAGAAACCTCTAAATGACTATCCATCTGAAGTTATGTGACGGTACATATCGACGCACAAATCCTCACCCTCCGCGACTTGACCGCCAGTCTTGGGCCCCTTTTTTCACAGATCCTGGCACCGCACCCACCAATATCTCAAGCTCACATGCGAAGGGTAAGGGTTAGGGTTATCAGGGGAAAAAATGGACCAGGGTTGAACTAGGGTTTTAAAATTTGGCAGGGCAGGGTGAGAGCAGGGTGGAGAGGCAGGGTGAGAGCAGGGTGGAGAGGCAGGGTGAGAGCAGGGTGGAGAGGCAGGGTGAGAGCAGGGTGAGAGCAGGGTGGAGAGGCAGAAGAGCAGGGTGGAGAGGCAGGGTGAGAGCAGGGTGGAGAGGGTAGGGTGAATGCAGAGTAGAGAGGCAGGATAAAGGTAGGGTGAGTGCTAGGATGAATGCAGAGTAGATGTAGAGTAAATGCAAGATAGAGTGGATGCAAAATGAATGCAAAGTGGATACTTATAAGTGAGACTTAAAATATTTGTCCTGAACAGACAGAGGTG
>JAGGAU010000056.1:0-56327 GCA_017657275.1 Termitomyces sp. T108 | reverse complement strand
GTTGTTGGGCATCATCTCTGCCTAGGTGGTTGTTTGCTCTGGTAGAAGCTCCCCAGGTCAGGGTACTGACAGAGTCATGCAATAGTGCTGGGACTCTTGCTAAAGCTTGACAATCGTGCAAGGGCACTGTGGGCATCGAGGTTGGCCAAGTGGCATAAAGAAAACTCACAAAGGATTGGCCTTGCTTTGGGAGCATGGAAGGCATGGAATGTGTGAGGAGGCAAGGAGTTGACTGAGAAGGGGATGTGGGCATAGGGTTCAGGCCAGGGTGATGCATTGATGTGGGAGGTGTGATGGCTGCCTAATTGGGATGGGGAGGTTGCTGAGGATTGCTGGAGTTGGTGCTGATGTGGCGTTGACAAGTGGTGATGGGTCTTGATGGCCACTGATGTGCTGATGGCTGCTGGGAATGGCTGGTCTTGGTAGTGGTTTGGGTCCAGGTCTTGTGGATGAGTTTGGGGACACTGGGACTGGGGCTGGATACCGGTGGTGGTTGGCGGCATACCAGTGGTGGTGGCGGGTCATGACACACATGAATATGAGTGCATAAATCATGTTCTCCCCATCTATGCCATTCAGAGCAGAGCAGATGGACTGAGACTGCTTCCTTATTCCACCTTGATCTTTGGTTATCACCTACTGGTGAAAAATGGTGGATATCTGGTGGTCCACTTTCAATGTTGCCTTGCTTCTGTTACTGGTATTCAAACCATGTCCAACTCTATTCTAAGCTTAGTCTAATGATATGCACACACCCTAACACACCTGACCAACTGCTCAGTCCACCTTATCCCCTTTCATCTTCTAGTAGTCAGCCTTGATGAGTCATATGCATGAACCTTACTCAGCATCAATTATTGTTAGTCATACTCCTTTACATACTGTGGTCTAATTAATTAAATGGTATTGGTAATAGTATAGCCACCAATATAGTATATATATATTAGGTGACCTGTAAGATGGAATATTCCTAGGTCAAATGATAGCAATGTTTTCCTGGCCTATCCATTGAACCAACTGTAAGCTAGTGATGTCCAACCCTTTGATAGCCTGGCCTCTTGCTTGACTCTTGTCTGCCTCTATGCCTGCTTGACTCCTGCTCATTGCTCATATTGTTGGCTCTGTGGAAAGAGTTCCACAGACATTCTTACAATATTATTTAGACTTGAATCATCAATAGCAAAAATGCAACATTAAATTTCAAATCTCTGTGTCAGAAAAGTGGTGAAATATGAAATCATCACTGTCAAGTACATTGACAACTGAATAAATGCCTTTCTATGATACTTGGTCATGAGAGTCAGATCATTTTCTACACATCAAACTCTTAAAGTCTATTTTCTTCTACAAGGTCTCCAACATGAACTACTGACAATTGATGCTATTGCTTCATCCCTGGATGAGTTTGATCCATTCAACATCTTGATGGAACACTGTGGATTGATGCTCCTGCAGATCATCAACTGGCCAATGTAAACCTTGGTGATAACAGCCCCATTCATTATATTGTTGGCATTAGTTTGTTACTAGTAGAAGTCATGTTAGAACCAATGACCTAACAACAGTTGTAAGTTACAATAATCCTCAGTTGCATATAAAGAACTGTATGAGTGTCATACCTAATGACAGTTGTAAGTCATAATAATCTGTAGATATGACAATTTAGCATGGTGATCTAGTTTTAGAGTTTGTGTGACATACCCTGAATCATGTATGTATAGACTGTATTTATAGGGAAAAGAGACAATGAAAGTAGTGAATATAATGAGAATAATAAAAGAAAGAGATATAATAAGGTGAACAAAGCAAAGTGATGGTTGTCATGACCCCACCCCCGGGCCAAGCCCCCAGACCCTGCACAGCCCTGAAGACCACTCACACAACTAACCCCTGGGAGGACCTAGCCAACCCCACAGCCATCACCCCGATTGCTGGCAACCCCCAACCTGGACATCACTGACCCCTGGCATGGCCATCACCCCCAGTTGACTGGCAATCTCTGCCCTGGACATTGCCGGTAACCCCAGGTGGCCCCAGAACGCAACCACATGGACACCACATGCATCAGTTGACGCATTACGCATTGCCACACATCATTCCATGCATCACTGTGCAACATTCCATGTACCAGGCACTGCCAGCACCACGCATCTCGCCTCACAAAGCACCAGTCCCACGTTCCGCCTCACTGTGCACCATGGTGCCACGTTTCCCCCCGCACAGTGCTGCCATGGCTCTCAGGACAGCGGCATGGCCGCTGCACACTACCTGACACCTGCAGTGACCTCTACGCTTTCCTATGTCCCCAGACCGATTCCTAGACCTGTAGTCAGTATATAGGACCCCTGTGGGTACTTGTTAGGGTAGTGTTGATATTACCTATGTCTCATACTTGTCTGCCTCGTCTCCTCACATCTCTAGCTATTGTCTCGTCAACTCGTCTCATCTCTGGTTACTACTCTGCTCTTACCTAATTTCTCCCTTTATCTTTACTTCCCTTACTCTCTGTCCTGCAATCTATTGTTTCTCCCTTTTCTCTGGTTTCTACCTCTGAGTCTTGCCCCTTCTTCTCTGATCTCTACTCTCTCTCTTTCCCTTGTTCCCCTTCTGTCTACCCCTTTCCCATTAAGCCCCCATCTAACCTAATCGCATTTTTGCCCCACTGAACCTAGCCCTGGAGCTGACCCCGGAACTTGCCCTCAGCCCCGGAGCTCGTCCATGACCCCCAGGACTCTTTCCTCAACCCTGGAGCCTGCTCCTCGACCCCGGAGCTCCCCTCTCTGCCTTCGCAGTACCTGTCTAACACTTTCCCATACACACCCAGCCCCCAACACCGGTTCGAACCCCCGCGCTCGAACAACACCACCTGCAAGTAGACTTTGCGTCCGCCACGTAAGGAATCGCCCAGTAGTTTGAGCCCCCATGGTCAGCGGAACCTGACAATGGTGGCCTGATTGGGGTAGCTGAGTAAGTGATTATGATGATTGCCATGCCTATCAAGTCAAGCCATTGATAACATCAAATTCCATGAAAATGACTGAAGACATGATCAAATCTTCAAACTCACCTTCAGATTCAATGGATAAGATCTCTCCGGCTAACAAAAGTCCCTTTAACAGAACTGAACATGGTATCATGACCTCTCCTGATTGATTATGACAAAAAAGTGCATGTGCAATGACAGTGTGACATGAAAGCTTGAATATACTTTGTTAATAGAGAGCAATTTTGACAGCTGTTGAAAGAGTCCATTGGTGTTCATTCATTTCTTATAAGGTTAAAACTGCTGCTTGAAGATAGACCAGGATTTAGCTATAAGATTTGCAAGATCCTGAGCACTCTGTTTTTTCAAGAAGAGTTCCATCTTTCTAAACCAGAACCAGATTATCTTACTGTGTTCTACATTTTCCTCAAAGCATTTTTTGTACCAGTACTTGATCTTATTGCTTCTCACCTCCTGTCATGCATAATATCATTGCCAATCAGATATTTACTATTTCAAAGGATTGAATGTGCATTTCCACCTTGCCACCTTTGAACAAAGTCTTCTTCACTGAATTTTAGCTGTGAGAGTTTGTTCTCTATCGCATACTCCACATGGATGCTTTCAATGTTTTTTGCCCTTTAGTGCAAACAGGCCCAGGTGTCTCAGAGTGCATTATCCAGGCCAATATGTGGATGCTCATGGAACAACAATTATTTGGTCACACAACCTAATGGAAGCCTACGTCACTTCAGGACAGGCATATATGTGATTGATCTCTGGCTACAATAGCTGCAAGCCAATCAGTCAATTGGCAGCCAAATAAATGTGGAGCAAACAAGTCTGCAACAAGCTGATTTTGACCAGTTGCAATTCTATGTCTCCAAACTAAAGCCCATGAGGAAAGCAGCCTAATCTGCATCATCAATCATGTCTGTTTTGATGAACCAGCCATGTGTAGAACTCCAGCTTCTCCCATGAAGATGGAAAATTGTATGAAGAATGGTCAAGTGGACTTTTCGACTTGAAATTGCAATTTCAAGGGCTAGAAAACAATATCCATCTAGATCTACTAGCTTTGTAGCATCACAACCATTTCCCCATTTCCATCAATATTTCTCGCATATGTTGAAAAGAGCCGGCCATTGCGCAAGTGAGTCTCAGTTGCTGAGATGGGACGTCCAAAAGGCGACATTCTTCTCAGCTAATGTATGTGCAATCCACGGATCAATGGATGCATATGAGATATCGAGAATTGGACGCCTTGATCAGCGAGAATGGCCAAAGTGAAGAGAATTGCTGAATATGAGACCAATCAAGACGGATAGTCTTGAATGTGGAACAATTCAGAAGTGGCGGGCGAGGGTACAGAGCAAGATTCAATAGAGGCTGCCGTACGCGTGGGAGGTTTATCATTTTTCGACCGCTATTGCGAGTTACTTGCGAGACTAGGATAGACATTTCGACACGTTTACATGGTTCAATCGGATGATCGGTCATATTGTGACTGTGAGGGTACTCACCTTGGCGCACGTGAAAAAAAAGTCAAAGAATCAGTCATGGGTCTCCATACCAAATCGCCCCTTGCAAGCCGTTTTGTGGCAGCATTTATGGAAAAAGTCGTGCAAGCTCTCTAATTAACACCACTCCCTCGTCTTCTACTTTTGATCACCTCCTCCCCACCATCCTGCATCTGATGTCCGACGAACTAGACGATTGCAGTCTTATACCAGCGCCTGAAAATCTCATACACCTTCGTGTCGCTTCTATCTTCATCATCCTCGTTGGCTCGTCTTCGGGTGCAATTTTCCCTGTTCTCGCCAGACGATCTTCATGGCTTCGTGTGCCTAGCGCCGTCTTCGAGTACGTGTTTGTTGTTCCCAATCTTGAAGAAATTAATTAAGTCATTGGTTGTGCTAGCTTCGCCAAGTACTTTGGGTCAGGTATCATCGTAAATCCATGTTCTTCTTGATTTGTGAAATGGCATGAATTATTCCGTAGATCGCAACTGCGTTTATCCATCTACTCTCTCCTGCCCTTGACGAGTTGGGATCCCCGTGCCTCGGGGAGGGATGGACCGTCTACGTTCGTACTGTCATGATTATTCTTATCGGACAATATCGCTTACTCCGCAATGCTAGCCGTATGCCTTCGCGTTGTGCATGCTTAGCATTTTTAGCATCTTCATCGTCGAGCTAGTCGCTTTTAGGTGGGGAACATCCAAATTAAAAAGGCTCGGCATTGGTTATGGTTTGTGTCGAACTCATTAGTCTGGCCAGCAATCGATGATGACGCTTTGTTTCTCGTAGACCCTCACGGACATGACCGTGGATCCCATGCGGCGCATGGCCCAGAACCTGATGCACGAAAGTTGGATGCGATTTCTGTTGCAGTTCGAAGTAGGGATGATAGAGATACAAACACGGTCCATTCTGCGGCCCAAATAATTGGTGTCGCAATTCTAGAGTTTGGGGTGGTTTTGCATAGGTAAAGCAAGTTTCGTCTTCGATGGTCGATCAACGCTCACGTTCAAGTCAGCATACTGATCGGGCTCACCCTTGCCGTGGATGAGCAATTCAAAGTACTCTTCGTGGTTATCATTTTTCACCGTCCGTTTTTCCTGTTATTACTTGTTGTCGTGACCCTGATGGAATGGATTTTGTCAGAAACATTCGAGGGATTAGGTATCGGTTCGCGTCTGGCTCAGATGCGATTACCACCGGAATATAACTGGGTACCACTTGTGGGTGCCGTGTTGTATGGGATCACAACTCCAATCGGGATTGCCGTTGGGTTGGGAGTGCGATCAACGTACAATCCCAACAGCACCAGAGCACTCATTGTCAGCGGAGTACTGGACGCATTGAGTTCCGGCATCTTGATATACACGGGTCTCGTGGAGGTAGTACTTTCTCCGTTCTTGAGCATCGTAGTGCCTGAAGTCGCGTTGTAGCTCCTAGCACACGAGTTCCTATTCAACAAGGAAATGATGGAGAGTTCTAATTGGAAACTTGCCTATGCCATTGGCTCGATGGTTGCTGGGTGGGCCCTTATGTCGCTTCTTGGGCGATGGGCATGATTGGTCTCTACGACTTGTGGGCCTGTCAGATCATTGGGTAAAAACGGGACGGCATTCCCTCAGATATTTCTTGGTCCTCCAGACGATGGGTAATACCGACAGCATGAATTTCGATACCAACACACAACAAGACTTTCTTCCCGCATAAAGGGGACGTCAATGCGATCGACACATGACTGCGACCACCAACATGTATCAATTTACGACTGCCTTTACAAATGTTACCTATATTGTATAAATTCCATATTAACCGTCATCCCGACAGCTACACTCATTCTGTATGCTAGTCTGTCCTGTCGCTGGATGTCTTGAGATTGTTCACACCACACGTTCCGTGGACGTGGACGAGAAAAATACATAATTCCATATAAACATTGTACAGTGGATATCATTTCAATATTTCAACACGACGTTTCTGACATCTATCTCTTATTCATGGTATTTGCCGACCAAGATATCATAATGTCCAGGCCTTTATAAGTATTAGCTCAAGATTCAACAGAATAAGAAAGCATACCGATAGAGTAGTGAAATAGGTGCTGCGTTCTTATCAATGTCAGATCTGAAAGGCACAAGCCGAACTTTCTGAGCAGTGTTCTGGTTATGATCTTCTCGGCCATCGACATACGCAATATCAACATTCATCTGGAAAACGCGGCAGAGAGCAGATATCTGAACGTCGTCTAGGACATCTACCGTTAGTCACTGAAAGGCTAAGCCTGACAATAATTGACCGACCTGCTTCTTTGCCAAGAGGTATCACAAATCTTGCGCTGAAGTCCTGGGGCTCCAAGATTTCTTCTGAATTGGGGATGTCCTGGTTGGTCAAGAAAGGTGCGTAATCATCGGGTGCCAGCTGAATTTGGGCTGCCTACAACTGTGTCAGAGACCCAATGGTAATAAGTATCCAAGGAACTCACAGTAGCCAATCGCAGATAGTAGACGATAGCATTGGATTCTGATGATAGACTACCATGAGCCTTAGTGACCATACAGGATAATGGTGACATACCATAAAGATTCCGAAAGGTTTCCATGAGAGATTCTTCTCTAGTGATATCTCCGTCTTGCCCATGAAGAATATATTGTATGAGCTCCTTTAATGTATTATAGCTATCTTCATAGGAGATTCCATCAAAGGACAACGCTTGAAACATGCGCAACGTTGAATCAAGGACCTCAGTCACACGGCGAAAGGCTTCCTGAGTATTCGCGACATGTAAGAAACGTTCGACGAATGCGAAACCGAAGGCTACGATATATACGATTGTAAGAAGAGTGTACTTGGGGGTGAATGAAAAGTTCCTGCTTACATCTGTAGAAACAATCACCGTCACCTGAACGAGACATGTGTCAGTACTTTAGTTGAAAATGGCAAGAGGGTATATACCCCTAGTTCTTCGGATTGAGTGGTAACCATGTTCTTCCAGCCAGTTGATCTGTTCAATAAACGTTGGGTTCTTGTACTCGTCACGGAGCTCGGAGATCGGAATAAGAACATCGACTAATGGGCGGTCTATGATGCTTTCCTTGAAAAGAGCCTGAGACATGAATCAGCGGGTTGCCTGCGAGGGATCCCATAATCAAGCATACTAGGTATCGGTCATGCACCTCTTCGTCATCTGTACATCCTCATTTCATCTCTGATCACACAAGAATAAATAGCATTGGGACGTACTGATAACATCGGAAGTGGTCGATTCTTCTTCTAATGCTCCGAGATCTGAGAGTGCTGCAGGATTCGTACTTGCAGAATCATGCTCGAAGGTCTTCAAACCTTGTTGCTTTCCCTTGTCAGAGTCTGCGTCATCCTCCAGACCTGTATCTGGAAGATCGGCCGGTTTGACTTTAGCTGCGAAGGAATTAGAGGAGCCATGTTGGACCGGGCTAGTACTCACGAGCTGCAGGAGGGGTGTTTGACATGAATTGCGTACGTTAGATACAAGATTTTGATCGAAGACTTGGTTGTAGTTGGAAAGTGAGAGTATATGTCACGAATTTGATTTGCATATTAAACAAGGATTGAAACAAAAGATGCGCCACGATTGGAACAATGCCTTTCAAGAACAAGTAACAGGAATGGACAACTGGGTATTGTGGGTATAATTGCAGCCATTCAACGTTGCAAGGTTCAATAATAGATTACAAAACACGACAACAACAAAGACTGAGTACATACATAACATCATAACGACAACTAAATGCGCCATGTAAATAATCGTTACCAACAGACAAAAGCATTTCCGAACATATAAAAAGGACCTTGCCCCACAATCCACCTTGGATAGTTACTTCAATATTCATCCGATTCGGAGTCTAAATCTCGTGTTTTCACCCAGTTGTCCAACTCGGCGATAATCTTCCTCTGTATTTCTGAAGGTTGTCGGGCACTAAACTCATGAGTCAAAGTACGGAAGAACAAGAGTAATTCAACTCACAAGTCTCGTGCGAAATTAGGAACATCACTAGGTTTACTGATCATTCCAAGTTCCACAAGCGCTTGATGTCTTGATGCCAGTCTGAGCAAGCCAAGTGAGACCAGAATATTAGATACAGGGTAAGATCTCGTACTGTTGCTCCGGGGTTTGCTGAGGTCTGTGATGCTGGCGCATCGGCGGCCATAATGGCTTTGACGAGTCTTTCTCAGGAGATCTGCCCTTTGCAGGTTTTGACTTCCGTCGTCGGCGCGCCTTTGATTATAGATGAAGTCAGCACAGGTACCAAGGAAAAGAAGACAATAGAATAGACAGACAAGTAAAGTCTTCTTCGTACGTTCCTCCTCAATGCGGCTCGGGGCAATGATTTGATCGTTGTGATGGCTATACTTTACACCAATAGAACTAAGTATCTTTTGTATCGCATCCTGTTCGCGGTTTTCTGGGTTGGGAAAGGCTAACACGATTTCGTGAGTACAACTCGTAACAATGAGAAAGTGAATGCTTCCACTGTCTTCGAATAACAGAGCTCCTAAACCTTTCATATTCCCCTTGAAATTGTCATTTGGTGATATGAGTCGATTTCTCGGCATTACAAGAGGTGAGCTCACTATATCTTCTTTATCCTTTAATCCTCTTGTTTCAGCTTCCACAAGCCAATCTTCGCGACCAGATTTTTGCTGCTTCTTTGAAGTGTGACCTCTGCCCATATTTGCAAGTGCCCAGTCAAGCTCGGCGAGATTTGCTCTCTCGATCTAACAGAGGTCTTCACTCCATTATTCATCAACAGAGAGAGAATTACATACTGCCATCTTGGTCGAGAGCTTATCTTCATGGAGTTTGAAGATATTCTCAATTCCGAAAAGCTCTCCCTTTTTTCCCGTGTCACCTTGAACACCCTCAAAGTATCTGTACCTTGTTAGAGTTTGCTCTTCATTGATATTATTTCATTACCTGGTTTGAACACTGGCTTCGTAACCAATGGCCATCTGTTGTTGTTTATAAATTTGTCGCGCGTAGATAAGCTCCTCCACAGAACCAGCGCCCAGGAGCCGATAAACGGAGACATCGCGCGTTTGACCAAAACGAAACGCCCTAGTTAAGAGTAGTGAATGGATAAATGGATGCTCAAGTCGAAGACTGGAAACGTATTTCTACCTATCCATAGCCTGGAGATCGTGCGCGGGGTCTCCATCAAAGTCAACACGATTTACGGAAAAATCATCTTGAAAGCTCACTCCAATTAGGATCTAAGTTCATGTTGAGATGAACCTAGTATGAGGTTACTAATATACATACCAAATATAACGACCTTGTTAGCACCCGTCAGATTGAGGCCTGTTCCTCCAGCGAGCGTGGAGATCAAGAATATGAAGACGTCCGGATCATTGTGAAATTGATCAATCATAGGCATTCCTAAAATTAGCAATCGAGATCAGTAATCATTAAAAGATCTTAGGATTCTAATACAGTCGAGTCGACTTACGATCTGATTGCCTCGTAGCCCCGTCCAGTTTGAGGAATCCAAGCCCTTTTAGAAGGGCAAAGTAAGCAAGCGTAGAGTAGATCGAATGATGTTCTTCTACTCGCCTCGAGATTTCAGGTGAAATTCAAGCATTTCCAATAATTTGACAGATTTCGTAAAGATCAGAACCTTATTTGTTGTGTCCTTGCGCCACTCCTCCAACAAAATCTCTAATACCTGAAGATGTCTTCATCACTACAGGTGGACAACAAGCATACAGAGAATGGACCATACCGCCCACTTTCCGCAAAATTTAGGTTGCATCATTGCTGTTCCGTACTTCGGTATATCGCCATCTGGGAACGCGAGCTCAGCCAGTGCCCTGTTTCGGACGACCTTAACATGTATTAGATCTATCTCATTTCAAAACACGTGATGGGGAAACAACTTGTTCTGGACTGTCAGTCGGCGCTAAGGAAGAGACGAGATCTCAGTGGCTGTACGATAACTTGAGGTACCAGAGCAGAATGCGCACATGGTAAGATCAGAGCCAGATGGTTTGATAGTTTAATTAAGATCGACATGTATCTCAACACGTCGCCGGGTGCAACTGTACCACAGCAAATTTTTCGGCTTGGGTCACCGGTCAGTAACATATGACCTCCGGCTCGGAAACGAAAAGGGCTCGCCTTTTACGGGAACCACAAGCGCATGGATCATCTCTGTGGATCAGGTTCTGCACAGGGGTCATGTTCAAAATCTGCTTATATACTGCGATCTGCCTCGGAGTGAGAGGACAAAACACGACTTCATCAGTTTTCTTGGGAAGCTAATATAGGAGGGAATTCAGCAAGTCGATACTTTGTCCAGAGATGAAAACATACTTGGCTTCGGATGATATCCTTAGTCCTATTCAAAGGTCTTTACTAATCAAATCACAATCGGAAGTCATTTACCTTCGCAGGAAGAATTTCGGTAGCAGTTTGTCTCTTAAAACCAGGGCGACAACCTGTCCGGGTTGATGTAAATGGCGAGACCCATTTACGCTATCACAATCTAACTTACAAGGGCTTTTGCACGTTCTTCTTCGGACGCACCAGCTGACTGACCCGTTGTCAAAGGCTTCACGATGAACCCATGCCACTGCCTCGCAGTACCAAGCCGTCCGGGATTCGTCCAGTCCAGAATCGTCCACATCTCCTTATATGAGTTCTGGATTGTGGTACCTGTGAGCCCAAATCGTCGCTCGCACGCGAACTGATGATATGCCACGGTGATCTTTGATGTGACATTCTTGACGCGATGCACCTCGTCTACAAAGATACATGTCCACGGAAGGGTGTCTAAGATGTCAATATCCTTTCTTGCCAGATCAAAAGTGGTGAGGACTGTCTAAGTCTGAGAACAAAGAGTCGAAAACTTATGAAGAAATGAACGCACCAACATCAAGTCTACCCATCTTGAAGTCGTTCAGCACAGGTTCGCGCTCTTTTTGGCTGCCGTTGTACATGCCGACCTCGAAATAACCCCACTTGTGACAATTAAGTTAGCCTCAGCTATGCAGTTGTTAGAATAAACCCACCGTCTGAAATTCTCGTTGCCAATTATGCACAACCGTGCTCGGAGCAATGATGAGGCACGTTGACCACGTATCATCAGCTGGGGGTAGCTCTCTCCTCTTCTTCCAGGCATCCTCATCCTGAAGGCGAGATACATGCTTCCTCCGACGGTTCTTGTCGGTAACAACTCCCTTCTTCTGCATGATGGCAGACAGGAATGATATTACCTGTATCGTTTTACCTATATCCTGTTAAAAAGGACTTAAAATATGACGAGTAGACGGAAATCACCCTATAGAATTCATTTAAATATGTATACATTTGAACAACCAAGTCAAAAAGAACGTACCAAGCCCATATCGTCTCCAAGAAGTCCGCCACGACCTTCAGCATACTGTCTATAGAAGAATTGTACGCCGTCTCGCTGATAATCACGGAGATACGTGTTAATCGCTGCAGGGACCGCAACCTTTTTCTCAGTATCAAGATACAGCGGTCCGCGGAGCGTTTGATCTCCCCGAAGTGGAAAACCTGGCCGAGGCTTGAGACGCTGAGTAGATAGAATAAGACAGTGAATGCTTAGATGGAAATTATCATACCGGATCACCGAGTTCATACTCTTCGTCAGATTCAGTCTCTGATCCAGAAGACTCATCTTGCACAGTTCCTGATATTGACGCAAGTTCTTGTACGTCGGACTCAGATTCAGTGACAGATTCTTCCGATACTATTCAATGGATATCAGTCATTTCCTGCGAGTGTCCGAGTGTTGGAAAATTCAACCTTGATTTTTGTCAGGTAACGGTTTCGTGCAATCTGCTTGTGCCAGAATAGGAGCAGGCATTGTTGAAAATTCGTCTTCCGCCTCGGAGTCTGGTTCTAGGAATCAACGTCAGTGTACAGACGAATCGCGCGGATTAGAAAACTATACATACCTGTTACAGAACCGTCGTCTTCAATCTGAGGGTTGATATTGGGTTTCGAATCTAAAGGATCAGGCGGGAGCGGAGTCCGAGGCTCTCTTCTTATGGTACCGAAAAACGTTTTCGACGGTATAGGTTCATCTTCATCACTCTCATCTTCATCTTCACTTTCCTCTCGTTCGTCCCGCATGTCGTCCGGCTCATCATCCGAGCATTCCGATTCCGAGTGTAGGTCCAAATTCTCTTCAGCTAGAAGGCACTACTATGAGGATTTGCAAGTCTACCGAAAGACTGCTGGCCTTACCAAAATACTGTAGAAGCGGGTTCTGCTCGTCAGAATCAACGCGTCGACGTTGTACTAGCAAGTTGCCATTGTCAATCATTTCAGACATAACAATGGCACCTTACTTCGAGCCCTTTTTATCGACCACCCACTACTCCCACCCTTCTGCCGAGCTGTAGAGGCCGTAGATGTGCTGCCCCTTTTGCGCTTTTTAACGGATTTAGGTACATATGCACCTGGATTAAAGTCTGAGTCAGAATCAGCTTCTGGACCTAGGTCAGTACATATGCATCGAAGTGATTAAATGTTAAAGACCAAGGGGGACAGGCGACGATGCACGATTTCCTGCCAATCAAGTAGTCGTGAGAGAAAATCATGGTTAAAGAGCAGCGCTCATACGTTGCGTATATCCAGAAACTTTCGTTGACTCCGACATGTAGAGACTTCGTTGATAAAGAGAAGAAACAGTCACAACTAAAGACACGACTAATGACTGATTTAGACAACGCGTCTATCACGTGATCTCACTATCCTCTTTTGGACAAAGGTAATCGATTGACTAAAAAACACAGGACAATGGGAGCTCGAGTATTGCGTATGAAGAAGAATGAGATTGGATATCCAATGATACACACGTCCTCTCTCAGCATACATACAATCAGTCTTCCTCGGCGCTCCTGCGGGCCAATCTTCGCACCGTCTTCCGATATCCTAAAAATAGGTTCAGCATAAGGTATTATGTACATGCTTAAAACCTACATACCCTCGATATCCGTCCTAACCTGCTTTGCCGCGTCGACATTTGCCGGACTATCGAGGTTGGGCGTATCGGACGATAGAAGAGATATAACGCTAAGGAGCTGAGATCCGAGCGAGATCAGCGAGAATCAAAGATGATAATCATCTGCGTGAACCCACGATAGATTCCACTGTGTGCACAGGCATCCATCTCTCTCCAGCATCCTCATAACCATATTGATCATCGCCAGGAGCATGCTTGGATGCGTCAAAGACGATGAAAAAGCTCATTACTGTGATCTAGACATACCAGAATAGAAATACAAACGACACCGTCTGGATAGACTGCATAGAATGTCATGTCAAAATCTGATTCTAATTCAGAGCGAGTCGCACGTACTGTTTGGATGCCACATTGGGGTAATGAAGCGCATCTTCGGTGGTAACAGAGGGAATTCAGGAGGGAAAGACAGGCGCGCCTTGTAGAAACCGCCTTCGCTGTTGTACGCATATAAAATCTAGTGCGATGCAGTGTAGAACGGTGAACGTACTAGAGGGAGTCAGCAGGACTGCGAGGGTCAGTAAGCGATCGAAAAAAGCAAGCGCAAGCTTATTCACCCAATTATTAGAACCTCCCACTCATAAAGGTTATCATCGTCGACGAGACCTATGGAATACAGGATCAACAGAAGGATCAGCTAGCGATGGGGAGGACAAGCCTGCGGAAAATCCTTCCACTGGACGTTTAGTTAATTCCGTCAGCTGGCGGCGAAGAAGAAGGGTATTTGAATTGTTAGGCGTCCCAGGCTTGGACATGTTGTGCTCAGATGTGATTTCGATGGTTAGGAGATTCACCAATCCGGGGTGTGATCTTAAGTATGCCGGCTACGCACGTGATAGCCTCACAAAAACAAGGGTCTTTGTATTTGTCGTTCAAGGTCGATCGTTTTGCAGAAACCTTGTGGAAAACAAGTGAGGTATGAAGAGCGAGTATGTATTATTTTTGACATCCTCGAACATTGGTTTTGTTGTCTCCTCATCTTTTCATTTCTCGATTTCTCTCGAATAACCAGAACTTGGTAACATTCCTTACTAAATAATCAATGTTGCCAGTTTCTTGAAGAGCCTGAAGAGGTTAGTGTACTCTTTTGCTGTTGAATTAACTTCTCTCGAACTTCCTTGCATTGTAAAATACAAGCTACCAATTAACGGCTGAAGCACAATGGATCTTACGCACAAGATTATAGCTTATACAAGCTACAATTAATAATTTCTTCATACCATTGTGGTCAATGACGCATGAACGCGTGAAGTCTGCCCTGACGTTTGACCGTTGACGCGCAGCCCTCATCAGAATCACATGATGATAGATCTATGACCACGTGCCAGTTTTTTCCAATCTTGAGTGCTAGGCTCCTGACCCTCAGCGACAAAAGCGCCATACAAAAATACTTTTATACTCTGTACCAACGGACAGCGGTGTAAACGTGAACGCCCGGTGGCGTCACAATGGATGAAGATGAAACTGAACAGTGGGACCAGATCAATAACAAGACTTGGCGTGGACTAGGTCTGACAGATCCAATTAAGAACGTCGAGGTGTGCATGTGCGTTGTCGTGTTTTCGCTGGAACCACTGACGTGACCTCTTCCAGGACAAATGGTTGCTACTACCCGCCTTCCTCAAGGTGAAAGGCCTTGTTAAGCAACACATCGACTCATTCAATTATTTCGTCAATGTGGACATCAAGAACATCGTAAAAGCTAATAACAAAGTCACTTCCGACGTCGATCCTCGTTTCTGGCTGAAATACACGGACATAAACGTCGGATTTCCCGATCGCAATGAAATGTCTTCTATAGACAGGAAAGTCACACCAAATGAATGTCGACTTCGTGATATCACCTATGCTGCGCCTATTATTGTCACTATTCAGTACACGCGTGGAAGGTCCATCGTCCAAAGGAACGTTAATATTGGCAGGCTCCCGATTATGCTAAGGAGTAGCAAGTGTGTCCTGACAAATAGATCTGAGGCAGAGCTTGCGCGTATGATTGAATGCCCCCTCGATCCTGGAGGATACTTTGTTGTGAAAGGCACGGAGAAAGTCATTCTTGTGCAAGAACAGCTGAGCAAGAATCGCATTATCGTCGAGACAGATTCTGTAAAGGGTATCGTGCAGGCCTCATGTACATCGTGCGTCACTCTTTGCAAATTCATCCAAGTGTACTATAGAGGCGTATCTCTAGATCTACTCATGGTGGTTTGAAATCCAAGACTTATGTTGCAACGAAGAAAGGAAAGATCTATCTTCGTCACAATTGCGTTCACGAAGACATACCTATCGCGATCGCCCTCAAGGCACTGGGTATCCAATCCGATAAAGAAATCCTATTGCTGACCGCAGGCAACACTGAAGCCTACAAAAATGCGTTCTCGGCGAATTTGGAAGAGGCAGCCAAGCTTGGCGTGTTTACCCGGCAACAAGCTCTAGAATATATCGGTAGCCGCGTGAAGATCAATCGACGTGTCATGGGCCCTCGGCGTCCAGCATGGGAGGAAGCGCTGGAGGCTCTTGCTACTATTGTTCTTGCTCATGTCCCTGTCAACGGCCTAGACTTCCGCTCTAAGGCAATCTTTGTAGCCACGATGACTCGTCGGGTCCTTATGGCTATGGATGATGAGAAAATGGTTGACGATCGTGATTATGTAGGAAACAAGCGATTGGAACTGTGCGTCTTCGTGATTGGTTTTCTCGTATGTGACACCGCTCAATCACTGTCTACACGACATAGGGCTGGGCAGCTTTTAGCGCTTCTGTTTGAGGATTTATTCAAAACGTACAATACCAACCTTAAGTCAGCCATTGATAAAGTCCTCAAGAAACCTTCGAGGACCAGTGAATTCGATGCTTTCAATACCATGCAGTTCCAGGGTGATCACCTGACAGCTGGCTTCGTCCGCGCGATATCAACAGGCAACTGGTCTTTGAAGCGGTTCAAGATGGAGCGCGCTGGCGTCACTCATGTTCTCAGTCGGCTGAGCTTTATCTCCGCTCTGGGTATGATGACTCGAATATCTTCTCAGTTCGAAAAGACGAGAAAAGTCAGCGGACCCAGAGCACTGCAACCCAGCCAGTGGGGTGTACTCTGCCCCAGCGACACTCCTGAAGGAGAAGCCTGCGGTCTTGTCAAGAATCTGGCTCTCATGACACACATCACCACTGATGTAGATGAGGAGCCTATCATCAAGCTTGCTTTCATGTTGGGCGTGGAAGGTATGTTCGTATCAACGTCTCCAGACTTTCGGTTTTCACGAACATCGTCGCGTTGTAGATATCACATTGGCTACCGGAACAGAGATCTATGGACCCCATACCTTTGTGGTCAATGTTAATGGTACTATCATTGGTCTTACCCGATATCCGACAAGATTCGTGGCGCAATTCCGGAAACTTCGACGTGCTCGACATATGAGCGAGTTTGTCAGCGTATACATCAACAACCATCATCACACTGTGCATATCGCTAGCGATGGCGGTCGAATCTGTCGTCCGATGATTATCGTGGAAAATGGGCGCCCGATGGTCACTTCGGAACACATTAACGTGAGATCTGATTTCCAAGTTTTCTGGATCCATGAGGTGCTGACATTTTTTTTCCATGCAGCTTCTTAAAAAAGGGAACCTTACATTTGATGAGTTCCTTCGGAAGGGACTTGTCGAGTATCTTGATGTGAACGAAGAGAACGACACTTATATCGCGCTGTACGAATCTGACATCGTAAGTGCCACCACACATCTGGAGATCGAACCTTTCACGCTGCTCGGTGCTGTCGCTGGCCTAATCCCTTATCCACATCACAACCAATCTCCACGGAATACGTATCAATGTGCCATGGGTAAACAGGCGATTGGGGCCATCGCCTACAACCAGCTCAACAGAATTGACACCCTCCTGTACCTTCTGGTCTACCCTCAACAGCCCATGGTGAAAACAAAAACAATTGAGCTCATTGGCTACAATCGTCTTCCAGCTGGTCAAAATGCGACTGTCGCAGTCATGAGTTTTTCCGGATACGATATTGAGGATGCGTTAATTTTGAATAAGGTTATTCTTGTCCATGAATTACCCCGCGGAAGTCGACTAATTCCTGTTTCTCAGGCCAGTCTTGACCGCGGCTATGGGCGTTGTCAAGTCTTGCGCAAAAATGCGACCCTCATCCGCAAATATCCCAATGGCACGTGAGTACACTGACCCTCTTTCTCAGAGTTATCATTACAGTCTTCTCTTCACAAGGTTTGATCGTCTAGCCGACGCGCCCGTCGACGAAAATGGACAGGTTGCGAAAAAATATGACATAATTCAGATGGATGGGTTGGCAGGTGTAGGAGAACGTGTTGATCCAGGTGATGTCTATGTCAACAAGCAAAGCCCAACCAACGCGACAGACAATACCTTCACCGGACAAGCTGCGTCTGTGCCTTACAAAAATACGCCCTTGACTTACAAATCTCCTGTCGCCGGGAACATCGACAAGGTCATGATAAGTGATACTGAAAACGACCAAACTCTCATCAAAGTCCTGATCCGTCAAACACGGAGACCAGAGCTCGGTGACAAGTTCTCATCTAGACACGGACAAAAGGGTGTTTGCGGATTGATTGTGAATCAAGAGGATATGCCTTTCAACGACCGTGGAATCAGTCCAGGTAAGTCGGTACGATGTATCCGTTGGAGTATCTCTCATATGCTGTCTAGATACTATCATGAATCCTCATGGTTTTCCTTCCCGCATGACCGTCGGGAAGATGATCGAGCTTTTGGCGGGCAAGGTATTGAATTTTTTTTCTAACAAAGATGAGCTGGCTAACAAATAGTACACAGGCCGGTGTCCTCAGAGGTACCCTTGAATATGGGACCGCGTTTGGTGGTTCCAAAGTAATTTGTGCCACCTTTTCCCAAACGATTCAGGCTCATCGTTTGTACAGGTGGAAGACATGAGCCGCATTCTCATCGAGAATGGATTCAGTTATGCCGGTAAAGACATGTTGACTAGCGGTATCACCGGGGAACCTCTTGAAGCGTATGTGTATTTCGGGCCGATTTACTATCAGGTACGCACATCATCTTGTCAAGCTACAAACTAGATCTAAATCAGACGATGCGCTTCTTGTAGAAATTAAGTAAGGAGAAGGATCCGGATATCTACATTGTCGTACCTCTAAATGCTATATTAACAGAACACATGGTGATGGACAAAATGCACGCTCGTGCAAGGTAAGCTTTACGACCCTTCAAAAGCCGAAATCGCCCTCCTGACTATTCTCTATCTAGAGGGCCCCGGGCGACACTTACACGTCAGCCGACTGAAGGTAGGTCACGTGAAGGAGGTCTGCGGCTGGGCGAGATGGAACGAGACTGTCTGATTGGATATGGCGCAACGCAACTTCTACTTGAGCGGTTGATGATCTCATCGGATAAATTTGAAGTCAACGCATGTGAAGAATGTGGATTGATGGGTTACAATGGATGGTGTACCTACTGCAAGAGTTCCAAGAAGATGGCCCAGTTGACAATCCCATATGCGGCGAAGCTGTTATTCCAAGAGGCAGGTGCCCCTCGGCCTGTCGTTTTTGTTCAACCTGACCGACTGCTCGTTCCAGCTGATGGCCATGAATGTTGTACCCCGACTGGTTCTTGATGACGCCTAATGCGTATCGCGTTAGCTTTTGTAACCTCTTAGCGGTTTACCACCGCCTTTCGACAGATCGTGGAGCATCTATCTCAGGATTTGGAAATCGCGAGGAACGCGTATCTGGTCATTGCTGTTATTAGAAAGCCAAGGATGCTTAGACATTGTACCAATCGCACAAGCACTGTGATACATCTACGGAACTGTACAGATAGCAAGTAAAATTATATCGACATCTAGTGATAGGGGTAGTGGTCATGTGACACATCAGGGACCGAGGTTGTAAGGCTTCCTCTTCCTTTCTTTCTGAGACACCTTTTGCCGTAGTTCCAAATTCCATGGCTGGCAGGAGTTCAACGAGTGCAACGGCACTGCGTCGCCTTATGACTGAGTACAAGCAGTTGACATCAGGGGGTAAGAAGGAACTGAAGCCGACATCTCAATACTTCAGCCTGATTTCAGGATTCTGGCAGGTTCACCCGACGGCATGTTCACTGCCGGTGCAACACATCCTTTTCCTGGTCTTTTGCTTAGGATTTACAGTACCTCACAGGACCTATCTCCGAATCTGACTTCTTCACTTGGGAGGCTCTCATCTGTGGCCCGAAGGACACACCGTTTGTAAGCCTCACGGCCGCAGGGCCTGTATGAAGCCCTAGAAATCAACTTAACTTTCTCTAGGAAGGCGGTGTTTTTCCTGCGAAATTGACTTTTGTGCGTTGCGTCATTTGCACGAGGAATCATCATTTAGCTCACTGTTCTACCAGCCGTCTGACTATCCTCTATCTCCTTTCAAGATGAAATTTGAGCCACCCTTGTTTCACCCGAACAGTGAGAACGAACGACTTGAGTGCTTTATCAATGCTCATATGAGTCTCCCAGTATATGCCGATGGGAACGTATGCATCTCAATATTACATACACCGGGAGACGATCCCACCATGTATGAACAAGCTTCTGAACGCTGGAGTCCCGTCCAGAGCATAGAAAAGGTTATTCTCAGCGTTATCTCAATGCTTGCTGGTAGGTCACTGCCTCGATCGATCATTCGGTTTAGACCTAACTATGCGTAGAGCCAAACCTTGAGAGCGGCGCCAACATCGATTGCTGCAAGTTGTACCGAGAAAATCGAGCGGAATACGAAAGAATAGTACGAGCATCTATCAAGGAACAATTAGGACTATAACAGTGGAGTATCGATTCAGTACTGTTCCACTGCCGTAATATAATAGAAGAATTATTGGTGGATGGTCGTTTGTAATATAATTCAAAGTTGTCGCAATTTGAAAATCCTTTCGCTCACTGGAAGACCGAAGATGTGTCTCTGAATGTACTCGTTCCGGAATAATCCACTTGGGTCGACAGCCTCGATGACTTTCCTGAAATCGTCGAAATGCGGGTATAGTTCGCGAAGCTGATCAGGTTGGAGATGATGTGCTTTTGCCCAATGAGGCCGACCGCCGTGCCGACCTACAATCGTTTCGTAACCACTGAAATACCGCCGATAAGGTACGTTAAATCCGTAGGGCCTAAAACCCTAGTAAGAAGGATAAAAACTGGATTTATGATCGTTGAACTCACTTGTATTGCACAATCCCAATCCAACATGTCCGTTGTGCATAGCTGGGACTAAGCCAGATATCATCTGCAGCAGAAAAACGGATTTCAACTGGTACGTGTGGACGAAGACCACGAGGATCCTGATTCTCTTGTTCAAGCCAAGTCTGTAATTCACGGAGGCAACATTGCGCTTTCTCGAAAGGAATAGCCCATTCAGTCGTGTGCTGCGGATACTAAGCAGTATATTAGTAGAAACCGCATATCAGAACCAAATTCCTTACTCGGCAATCTACATTGAATATGCGATGACTGTCGTCGATGCCGACTGTGCGGTCTTTGGTCAACCAGCAGTTAAAATGTGATATCCACGTATTAAGGGTCAGGAAGTATCGGGCGAAAAACAAGAATAGCTGTGTGACATGGTATCCCATAAAGGTATGCCACCACCAGCCGCCAACAGGATTTTTCGGCTAAAGTGACATATTAACGGCATCGATATCAAATAACCTGAAACAAGTACCTCTTTCGAGCGATCGGAGTAGCTGCAACGTACTATGTTGGAAGCCGGGTACCACCAGAAACGGACATGTTGCGCGGAATAGACAAGTTTATCAAAGCGATGAATGAAGTCATCGAATGACATAGATTCTTGTATTTCTTTCAAGCGAAATGCTGGCTCAACCTCAAGCTGTACACTGAGTATGAGACCGGTAGCTCCAAGTCCACATATAGTTGCAATGAACAAATCAGGCCGTTCGTTCCGAGAACAAAACACGCGAGTTCCGTTTGCCAAAAGGAGTGTCAATCCCATGACATGTGTAGAGATTACGCCATACTCGATGCCCGACCCGTGTGTGGCGGTTGTGATAATTCCGGCGAGAGTTTGGTCCGAGATGGAGCCAACATTGATCATAGCAAGACCATATGTGCTCAGCTGAGCGTGTAAATCATGTAGGGTAATACCCCCTTGTGCGAGGACGTAACGTTTCTCTACATTGACCTGAACATAGAGCATGTCAGCAAGAGAAAGTCCCAAGTGAGCATAACCCATGCCTCAAGCAAACGATTCAATTTCGTTGTCCGGAGCATGTACTCGGTCGTGCAAGCGAGATCGCTTGGGCTGTGACCGACACCAGCGGCCTTGACAGACTTGCCTTCGCGACGTGCAAGTTCGATAATGAGTTCACATTGAAACTCATTCTCCGGTTCGAATACCGCGAGAGGGGTACAGAAAAAGCTTCGACCCCAATTATTGAAACTGGCAGCGGGCGACGTTATAGGCTGCAGAAGTTGATACAGGTTCTGGGAGGGAATAGTACTAGGAGTTGCGGTCAGTTGGGAGGACATGGCTGACTGTGTTATTCAACAAACATTTTTGCGCTTTACTTATAAGTTCGAGGGAGATCTTGCGGGGCTGCCCGATCGATCTGTACGATCTGTACGAATCCTCGGCGGACTCCGGATACACTGCGAAGCCACGATTTCCGATGGATGCCCTCTCCATCATGACCGAGCAACATGCCCTATTCACCCGCCTTGCGTTTGATCGTCATTTGTCCTACAATTTCAAAGAAGGTTCCAAAAGCCAGAGACTCAAAAGGCATGGCAAAGCGATAACATTTAGTCCACCCGACAAGGGTTCATGTGATGTGACTAGCCCAAGTAACGACGTCACGTATACGCGAGTCGCGACACTGGCGGAACATTTGTGAGAGACCGAGCATATGGTGCTCCGGGGCAGTCCGACGGCATAAGACAAAATAAATGGTATAAGAGCATGAAACCTGATAAATTCAAAGCATCATAGTCACTAACTCAGATAATCAAAGGTTACCCTATCCCCAATGTCAGTAGAGTTCTCACCGGAGAAACAAAAGATGTACTACCTTCCCCACTCCTGATTGTTGAACATCAAAATACCACGGACTTCAACACTATCCATCTCTAATCCAAGCTCAAATTCTGATAAAGTTAGCTCTATTTTCGCAAAGAGGGAAAGGCCGACCAACCAGTATAGAACCCACCACTTGGTCGAGGAACCGCCGCATTTTGCTGAAATGTGGGAAGAGATGAGAGATTAACAGTCCATTTACACAGTTCAGTTGTTTCTCCTTCGTCGGTATATCGCATAATTTTGTCCGTGTCGCTCGTGTAAAGCGTAGCGACGAACGTTGAGTCTGATCAGTATCAAATTTATCCATGGCTTTGTACAAACGAAAACAACCAAGACGATCATACCTTGATTATTCTGCGAGTACTTGCTGTCGATATATAAGCGTCAGAGCCGGGTATGATACGGGGACATGCCAGAATCATGCATACCAGAATTTGGTTGTCAGTCGTTGTCTGAAGGGCTGTCAGGAAGACAGCTACATATGGCAAGGCGAACACACCTACCCTTTTCGAGTTATAGCTCCCTTTGATACGAGGTATTGTAACCTTTAGAAATCCGGATCGTCGGCAATTTTAGAATTGCAAGAAGAGCAATTTAGCTAGTGTACCTATTCTCGCAAATGGGTGCACCCGCGTCGTTAGTCTTGATGTACGCGGGTCGCTTCAACCAATCTTCCTGCTCTGCTGGGAGCTTAACCTACCAGCTGGGTAAGCTCCAGAAACACAGAAGCCAAGACATTGTAACCTTCATGATGTAGGACCTCGGTGCAATGACACTAGAGACCAAAGGCCGACGGGCCAAACCATACCGTGCGGCACCACGAAGGGTCGCGGTATCAGCATCAGCGGGCCTCGCAATGACTTGGATTCTAGACGAGAAGCGTTCCTATGTCCAAATTGGTGAGAGAACCAGGTACAGCAATTTTGATGGTTAACCCACTTCTATTCTTTGTTTCAAATATTCACTGCCGGCAAAACCTCCCACGAGGAGCAAAGCATCAATTCTTTGATCAACTTTCTGTGTTTGCTCCTCGATGAGCTGTAACACCTGTCCATGGTATGATAGTATCAGAATCTACCATTCGGAAAAGGGAAATATCAAAACCTCTCCAACAACAGGATCAAAGACTTCTCGGCGCAACAGACTACCGGGGATTGACAATTGCCCATTGATCAAACCAACAGACGAATCGTGCGGGTCTTCAACGTTGAAGCACGTGAAGTGGAACATGTTATCTACCAGAAAAATTAGATGGCTAGAATCTTTATCTTGACACACGTACGGTCATCACCAATACCGGCGTATGATAGCTTCTCTGTTTCACTGAATGAATGCACTATAGAACAGTTAAGATGCGGCACTAAGTAAACACAAACGAACCCACTGAAATATGCCAAAGAAGCCGGGTCGAGATGAACTGGATGTTCCGCCAAAAGGGCCTAATCAAAATCTCTCGTCTAAACGAAATACCGTATGACGTGTTACCGACTTCACCTTGACGAGTTCTTTGAAGCGGAGATCAAGGAACAGACTCCCACAATTCGCCCCCGACCGAGCGCACATCTCAGCAATCTCAAGGTTTGCCATCTGACCAATGATCTATAGCCACGAAGAGCGAGGCCAATTAGTAAAGCCATCCTTTGACTTGACGTCGATTGGAAAAACACCAACCTTGTATACAGCCTGCGAATCCCGATATATGATATATTATGGGACATGCAACAAGAAGATAAAGATGAAACATACCAAATCCACAGTACCGCCTCCAGCGTCTACCACAATGAAATTCTGGGATGGCTTGAGATGATGCAGGTCCGTTAATTGTGCACAATGCACTGCCGCCGCCTCCGGCTCTGTGATAATGCGGAGACGATCTCGCCAATTCGTGTCTCCGGCATGAGCGCTTTGAACAAGACCGGCTGATATGGCAGCTTCGCGCATGTATTCACAACCCTTCCCATCCCAAGCGGCTGGGACCGTCAACCATACATCAGCCGAGACTGTACACAGTTGCTGATTAGCCTTAACTATTTCAATGACATCGAACCACATATATACCCAGATCCGCAACAGCGCCTATCTCACGTGTGATCTGGTCCTTGGCATGTTCCCAAAGGCAGCTGAGAAAGTCTACGATGAGGTCGATAGCTGTCTTACCGGGCTGGTAGACGTTGAATGTAATTGAGAATATCTCATGTATGTATTCAGGATTGGATCACAAACCGGAAGTAAGGGAAGGCGAGGGTCAATCGCAGACGGGTCACGCAACGCGTGTGGTTCCAAAAACAACTTGAACCATTCGCATCGTGTTGTTCCAGGCATCGGACTAGCGTTCTTCGCTTCTAGACCCCAGGCCAGGATTCTGCCACGTTCGTCGTACAATAAACACGTTGGTATCTATGATAACCGTTAATCACCGCCGGGAGACGCCGAAGAACGAAACCGCTCACTTTTCGGAAGGTCTCCGGGGACCCTGGCCAATGGAGGATCTGCTGTACTTGTCCACCAGCAATTCTAGAAGAACCATACGCCTGGAGAGACGGTTAGAAAGACCAAATAGCAATCATGAAGTTACGGACAACACCGGAGAAGGTCGTTCCTAAGCGCCAAAATCAGTGAAAAGTAAAACGAACAAGCAAAACAAAGAACCGAAATCAATAGCGATTGACATCTTTCCTTCGTCAAGAAACGGTGATATTGACTGAGGTGGCAGCACGGGAGCTATCATGAACGGCGAGCTGACGGAAATCGTTGGACGATGGTGAGCCGACTCTGGTCGCATTATGTGATCGTTTACACTACCACCAAAACCATTTGCAGTGTTGGACAATGAACCATGGGTATTTACCGGCTGCACTGGTGGGACATAGTTTCCAAATTGATCCGTCTGCGCCTGCATGGGTTGCCCCCAGGACGTTGCAGCTACTCCACTGTGCATGTGTACTGGTGATGGACTGGGTATTGTCGGTTGTTGAAGTGGTATCTGCTTCTCTGGGCTTGGATAAGGACCTGGTTGCTGGGTGATAATGCCAGGATTGAACTGGGTTACCGTTTGGGGGTTCGGTTTGTCCACAGGCTCGCCACAACACCCCATGACCAGGACGTTGAACGTTGACAAAAGCGAAAAGAATGTTCCGAATGTGGCACGCTCACATCACAGCCTTGGGAGAGGGCGCCTGTGCCTGGGTGGCTGTGTAATATTTCCACGCAATAAGCGCCAGCTTGAGGCCTTTGACTGGAACAAATGGAGAGGTTATTTCCGATGCAACACGACTGAAACCGCAATCCCATTCTCGTTATCAACGTGGGGTAACTCGACTTGTTCGATAGGCGTAGTAGGATTTATCTAGATGGTTCAAAGTTCATCTTGAAATCTTTTCACATGACATTGAAGCTGACAGTCCGATGAAGTATACCAAAGCATTCAGGATGTGTCTTGGAGCCGCAGGCCGTAGTACAGATGGATTATCCCATGTATAGAAAATCTCAAGTGGAAAAGAGCCAACAGATCGTTGCTACCTTGTATAGTTTTGGAGATGATCACGTTGTAACATTGTAACTAATAAGAGACTCCGATGCTTAGGTTAGGCCGACGCCACCTGAGCGCTGAGAAGCCAGAAGCCTCTGTATCCGTCGAGAAAACTCTCGGAGTAATACAGGCCGCGGTCCAGATTTAAAGATTCAGAACCCGACAAATCTTTCATAAGGTCGTGAGAAACATTGTTGTGTACCACCAGGAGGTGGAAGAGATAAGAAGCTCGGATTAAGCCGTCGTTATGAGTCGGTATCACAGACTCGTATGGTACTCCTTACTAGTCAACAAGAACACGTCGTCCGAAGCATGTAGATAAGAGGAGAGAAGGACTATAAAGATAGTTTAACAGCTTCTACTTCGCAGGTGAATGATGAAAATTAAGAATGAATGGATCGCGAGGTCATTTCCCGCACCTTGTCCAATGTCTAGTTGAATGTTTGTAACTGAGGATACCTCGGATCATGGTTCCTGCATCCCTCAGGCTAGAAATAATGTCGTGAGAGCGTAGGACGGAGATGAGCAAGCATGCTTGCGTCAAGCAAATGCGACCAGTAAGTGCGTTTGATCAACAACCACGCGGAATATCCAGATCCCTGGAAATGCATATCAAATACCGCGTGACGGGGTGTCAATATCATGTCGTTTGTGTAAACTGTGGATACTTTTTTATGCTGTCGTCGTAAGCAACTTATGCAAAGTGAGAACGGAGGTATCAGATCCAGCTGGTAGTTACTCATCCATCGAGGGAGGGCTGGAACATCGTTGGAACGATAAAGTATGTTGAGATAATTTTACGTGATAATACTTGTTGTAGTGGCATACACCCCAGTGGCGGCCACTAATGACGGAATCACACAAGCAGAATATCTAGCTCTTATAAGTAGATTCATGGGGCTATCCTCAGAGTGAAATTACCAATTACATCGTACTGAGACAGGCTTCAGCAGCCAAGCAAACATGAGGCGCCGAGATCCCCGAGGCTGACAATGGATGTGGGGCCCCGAGCGCAGACTGTTTTTGGATTATAGCGTCAGAGTACCAGCTGTGCTTAAGCTCAAAGTTAAAACGTCTGGGTGATTGACTCTGGAGGATATGGAAAGTTACAGTTGGTGGAGTCACCGCCGAAGTCGGGATGGCGGAGTTCGAATCGAAACAAGTCGCCGGTAACTCATAGCTCAAAGTTTCCTTTCATTCAAAACATCCATCTCAACTCGGTATAGCGTCTTAAACCTCGTGTTGAACGGGGTCCCTCATGGTAGCCACCCAAATAACCTCGAAATTGGCAAAGCAGATGAGCGAAATTGCGGCAACATGGGTCAAAGACCCATTTCGTCCGAATTTGCAACTGAGGACCTTATGGCAGTCTCTGGCTACCCACCCTAGACTTACCACGCAGTCGGTACGAGCTGCACGTGCGCTGAAGGATAATGAGATGTTCAAGCAGGTGTGCTTCTCCCGCGATTCACATCTTCTCTAATGTCGTGATACATGTATCTTTTCTTAGTATCCTCTTTCAAAAACGACACTTCACCCCGTGTCATCCCCTGCTCATTATGATCGCCTTGTCGAAGCATTTGAAAAAAGTGCGAAGGGTATCGGAAGACCGTGGTGGAAGATCTTTTTCGGTATATGGTAGAAGCGCATTCGAGATCGTAACATGCCCTATTGGTTCCATTTCATCTCACATTTAGCTTGCTGAGACTTCATCATTTTGTGGCTCTGAAAGTATTATCTTTTCTGTATCATACATCTATTGCTGTTCCGGATTCTTGAGATCCGATTCAGCTGACATTTCTCGCAAGATCCCGCAGTTGGCTTGTGAGTTTAAATTTATTGCAGGTAACATGTATTCTACTTGTCTGTGCCTTACAGTTATTTCAAAACTCTGTAGTCTGTGAAAGCTTGTCGCTGCAACAGTACACGTCAACGCCCATCAGGCTCATCAAACCTTGTCGTACAGGCTGATAGGGGCAGAAGAAGTTTCGTTCTTGCCCGAAGTATGGAAGGGTCCCCATGACCTAGTCATCGTCCAGGATCTCATCTTCACCTTCTCGGGCCTGTTCGCAAGTCAGGAAATGTTGTGAGATAAGATAATTAGGACACACCTTTTCAACCAGTTTTCGCCGTTTTTCGCGCAGCCTTTTCTGAACTTTGAGATATTTGCCCAGTGGCGAGTCCTCAACCTTGTCTTTTAACTCCCTGTCCCATGATTCCACCTCCCCCAGCTGTCCTGGGGCGAAAACTACAGATTTTCGCCGCTGTTCGATCCACTTCGCACTTTCTTCTATTCGTTCAAGCAGCACCTTGACAGCATCCTGATCTTTTCCGGAGCTAGAACCTCCCGATCTAGATGCTTTCAATGCTTTTCGGAGGAGAACAACAATAGGGACTACGATCTCAGGGAAAGAAATACTGCCCTGGACCGTCGGGCTAGCGAGCCACTCCGTCAACAAGTAGGCCGACTCCTCTAAGACGCCCTCATGATACACACGTGTCCTAACATATTGTTGAGGCGCCCGAATTTGAACCTCGAGTTCGAGCGAGCGCAGTGTGGATGATTTGGGCCTTGAGGTTGGAGACAGGATTGACGTCAGAATGGGGACAAGACAAGGTGAAAGCGGAATGTATATATCGGTGTGTTTGGTTAAATGAAGAAGGGAACGGATGATATGAAGGTGGAATGGATACGACCGGCTGGTAGAGATGAGCCTTGGTGTCAGGTGTCAGTGATGGACATTAGCGACAACAACGGCCAAGCTCGTGCTTACTTGATAGCACCAAGGCAAACTTGAACGAGTGGATAGATCAATGGTTTTAGATCACTCTCGTTTTCGGCCCGTATCCGAGAATCGCACGCTCGCGCGAGCACGATTGACCAGAAGTCAATACAATGGACATATTGCCAATTATACACCTGCTTGTATGCCTCCTTACAAATGGCAAAACCTCCTCTGAACATTTAGTGCAATAATGAAGGCAGAAAACACGTACTTTTGTCTTTACTTTCATGCTATTTCGTAAATGAATAGCAAGTTGGCGGATGTACCCGAAAGCATGCTGGTATGCTGTTGAGTGATCTATGCAGAAAACTTCGGAAGCCGAATTCTTCATCAAGTTGATTGATGGCAACGAATAGACATTAGTTGTTTTAGAGGACCGAATTAATGTTAGATATGTGCCCTTTGAACCACCAGACATCCGTGGATAAAAGAATGGCATTTGATTCAAAATAACGCATACCTTCAGGACATGATCCATGATCGACTCGTCAGTGCCCGATGCAAGTCTTCTTATGGTTAAGAATGCAGCAATCCGGATGTTATCCTGAGAACTTGACCATAATTCGAGGCATTTCTGTAACACGAGACTCTGATGACCTCTCTCCCACCATCTCAAGTCCACAATTGACTTGCCTTCAAGTACAGTTTGACAACTTTACGGCTACTGACGATATACGGAATCAATTTGGCGCTTTCAGTAACAGCGAGCTGGAGGAGTTCGTTGTCGGTGAGTTGTGAGACGAGGTGAATTATGTTCTGGAAATATGATAAGATAAGCTTTTGAAGCGTTTTGAATTTTTGGGTCTGTGTAGGGGGTTTGCTGGACAACATAGGCTGAATTCTCATTAAAAGGAGAAAAAAGCGTTACATACAATTTCCCGTTGGACAAAGATTTATAGGGAACATGATACTCCAGCACAACAGGCGTGTACTTCAAGGCGGTTGTGACCAGCTTGTTGTAGACTGGATGATATTTAAACAGGGTTCTAAGCCGGTGTTTATAATGTTGGACCTACCTGACGAGCTGTCAATACTCCATGCAAGTACTTGATCATCTTCGTTGAGATGTGCAGCTGCTCGAAAAGCAATCAGCAATTTTCGTAACGCTCTCAAAGAGCGTTGCTACCGAGTAAAAATTTGGCGATAAGGGAGACGCAAGAGAGAGGAAGCAGTGTAAGAGTCTAACCTCGAGGAGAGCCTTCTGCCATCGTCGGAGGTGCGCAGAAGTCAATGTTGGCGTCTTCCCACCCTCCATGTCAACATCATTGTCTTCATCAATGTCGTCTTCGTCGTCTGAATGTACATCCCCTGTGTCATGAGGGTCGAAGTTCAGCAACTCCTGGTCGTTCTCTTGTAGGTATTTGAAAAACTCTGGGTCTTTCTCTGCCAGTTTCGACAATTCCATGAGATGATTTTCGCCGTCCTCTAAATCAGGAATTGAGTGAACTACCACATCCATGGGGAAACTTGTGAACCTTCAAGGTCGTCAACCGAAGCAAATGAAGCGTCGTCGTCGAAGTCGTCGTCTTCGTCGTCATCTTTGTCGGAGTCATCCTCAGCCATGTCCTAACTGTGATTAAGTAGTTTGTATTAGGTTTAAATGGAATCTCACATTGACATTGTCGTCGTCGTCGCTAGACTCGCCCATGAAGTCTGCATTGAGAAGTTCGTCTACAGACATTCCCTTTGTACTGAGCCAGGAATCAGCCGTAAGTCACGCTCCAAGGCTCATATATGTACCTTTTCTTCGCTTTCGCGTTTGGAGGTGTTTCAACATCAACATCTTCATCTTCAATGTCTACTTGCTCCGATCGCACCTTGTCGCCTTTCGGTCCGCGCTTGCCTTGTATTCTCTTGCGAATTTGCTGGTGCTTTTGACGAGTTTGAATGACCTTCTTTAGTTGCCCACTGGCTGCGAACTTTTTCGTCTGCTTAGAGGCTTTTTTACCCATGGTGGAGAAATCACAATCACTATAACTTAGACTCCAGTTCAAACAAAAAAATTGTGTTACATAAGCTTTCTCAGTGTCGACTCGTGCGCGTGAAGGATGGAAGTATTTTTTCAAATTTATAAACACATACGCAATTGAAGACTTTTGGAATTTTCGTGAGGATTGGAAGCAAAAGGCGACTGCACATGTGCAGACCACGTCATTATTTCTAACTATCAGTGTATTTCCAGACGTAAACCAATATTTAGGAGAAAGAAACATAAGCGATGAATGAACAAATTACAGGATCGTGCACATTCAGTCGTGCAGCGACTTCAGGAAGATCAAAATGTAGAACTCGAACTCCAGTGACCCATCCCCATCCCTCCACCGGGCAAATTCATCCCGTTCATACCCATCCCGTTGCCCATTCCACCAACACCGACGTTCATCATCGTATCGCCGTCCCATACGCCTTCAACACCCATCTGCCCTTGCTCGTTCCACCCCATCCCGGCACCACTCATTCCCACATTGAAGACACCCCCACCAGTTTCAAAATTGTTTGCACCCATTTGGCTCAACATAGGCATTCCCATGCGTCCCATCCCGGCGTTGACGTTCATACGCGCCATATTCATGTGCATGTTCCCCAACCCGGGAACACCCATTCCCCCCATTCCACTCATCACGGGATTCCATCCGCCCATCATCTCATTGACGACTACCCCTCCACTTCCACCCATTCCCAAGCCCATCGCATTTATGCCCATACCTAACAATGGCGGTACTATCATCGAATTCTGTCCAAGGACTTGATTACCAGTGGGTGCTTGACCAGTCACGAAGCCCATACGATTGTTCCCATTTGTGTACCGAGAGCTAGCGACCAATCCTGGTGGATTTGGATTACTCGTTTGCCCAGAACGGAAAGGAGACTTCGGGCGAAGTGCGTCGATCTCTGGTGTCATCGGTACGACGATCTTACTCCCGCCTGAACGCTCCTTGATCCCCTCCTCCCAACTTTCGCGATCCCATTTACTCGCAAGACCACCGTCCTCACCATCTACGTGTATCGTTCCCCGCGCATCTCCCCCTGTTGGAAGGCGTTCATATTGGCCATCGGCCATAACGGTGACCCATCCACGACGGAGGGAAGACGGCCGACCAAAAATTTCGAGCCGACGTAGTCCAAGACAAAAATTTTCCACAAGAGTATACATCTCAGGGGGTTTCCTTGTCGGATCCATAGGGTCTCCGGGCCAGAATATTACGTCCGTGTCTAATGAATTGCATTCAAAGAGACCAGAGTCATTGATAAATGTGGTGGTACGAACCAACATTACAATGAACAAACCAGCTATCCGTTGACCGACGAACCGTCCCTCGTATTCCAATGAGGCAATGTTGTTTGGTTCGAGTAAGTAGTGACGTAGTTGGAGGATCCGTCTTTCAAAGGATATCAGAGAGAAAGGCGTAGAGAGCCGGGGACGGCGAATGACGTACTCCGGGCCCCTTGTTACTCATATTATTCGTCTTTACCCAAACGACATCCTCACATCGTCTGTAACCCCATCTTGCAAGCACCTCTCTTCCCCTCTCCAAGCCATCACCCGCCCCGCTTCCGACCCACAGGAAAACAAAACTAGGGTCACTGGCAAAACTCGGTATTGGAAGGTCTTGAAGATGGTCCCACGTGAAAGAAGAAGAGAATGGCGGATCGAGAACAATGACGTCAAATTTACAAGGATGTAAAGAGAGAAATTCTGAGTGTGGGAGGTAATATGGCGGAAGAGAAGAACTCGCGACTGCCGCCTTTTTCAAGTTCAGGAGGCGTTGCTGCTTGGGGTACCTAGTATAAGAATTAAAAGGTTATGATGGATATACCACAGTACACTCACTCTTCAAATCGATGCTCCGGTTCCGCACCCAAAACCCAATTCTGTGGCCATTCACCAGCGTCCACATATCGTTGAGAATAGTCATTACGAATAGTCTCTTCTTCTGGCACGTAATTGGCGTATCGTGCTACCCTGGCCCGTTTGGCAGGTGGTAAATCCGGTCGCTGAAGTTCCTTAGGTGCAACTTCGGGTGTTGGAAGAGGCGAATCATCGGATGTCGGAGACGGTGGAGGAGAAGGTATAAGAGGAAGGTTCAGCAATTCTTGTGGAGGTGAACGAAGCCGCTGCAACTGCCGACGATGGTCCTGCTGATTAAATCGTATGTTCGTAATGAGAGCACTATGTGATGCAAGTAACTCATTAGCAGAGCTGATAACTTCCATGGTCGTCGCAGTCATAGACATTGTAAAGACTTGTTCCCAGTTCGAGGAGATAGCCTGTAAGTGGTCTTCACAATCTTAGTTCCTTCGCTGGTCACTGCAAGAAACAGTCCATTTTTCTTTCTGTAGAATATAGTATTATTGATGAGAAAACAAAGCATTGACAGCGGCAGCCACCTACATTGAAGTCCCAAATTGCTCGTTCAATGAAGACGTTAGTGGTGTAATAGAGAGTTTATTAGCGTCAAGTCGGAAGCAAGATGAGTTTTCAGAGCCGGTCTTTCTTTGCGGCTGTTTGTATATATCGAGTTGAAAGGGGTCACTTCGGCCGGGCCGCTAGCCGTCATAAAGACGATATATATATTTTAGGGATGAAGCGTGGCACCGACTTGAATACTCCCCATATCGGTATATTGTATGATTTATGGCAGCACATAAATCCGCTGAATGCTTCTTATGTCTGCGCAGCCTACTGATCGAGTAACAAGGCAAGACAAATGAACGCAGACCGCAATCCCAGCATTTCCGTTGGACTGGTTCACTTCCGAAACATGTCTTGTTTGCTGATTAGAAGCACTCTCTGCTTCGAATCAAAGGATTTAAGTGAGATAAACCGTATGATGCTATGGGACGTGGTAAAAGAGGCAATTCCAGATTGGTATAACCCTCGCCACATCTTGCAACACAGGACGCTCTGGAAACCCCCAGGCCTGTTTGCCCGACTTTTGCCGTCTGAGCCATTGAAGTTGGAATAACAGTATTGTGATGACTATTCGAGATTCTTAGGTATGTGTCTGTTAAAAAGGTAAGATAACAAATCAATTGTGACTCTGATCGTCTTTGGTTCTCCGCGTTTACCAAAAACCGAGCCTATTATCCACTGAATTAATCTATGTAGATTCTTGGCTCCTCAGCAGATCAGATACCTGCTTGTAAAGACTTGTACTCGTGACGTATGTGTGGCACTGCGTCAAAGGGTGGCTCTATAAGTCAGATAGCTGATGTCTGAAACTCGGAACAATTCATTTAATGAACATTGCATTTTTTTGGATCCTACCTATATTCTTCATCTGCAGAACAAGAACTTACGTATTCGAAAACAGATATATGTTCCCAAACGCAATCAAGTTCAAATCACCAATTAGCACCATTACGCTTTATGCAAGCGCAATAGACCAGGAGTTGCCTTTCGAATCGATCCAGTATGAATTGTTCCTCGGCATATTTGGAATTTTATCACATTTTGTTGTTGTAAGTCACAAAACTTGACCCTAGTACAAGTTAGACTGAAGCTGACCCATACATTCCACAAATTGTACCTAAGCTATGAAGGTCAGACTGAGGTAATTATGTGCGAAATATCTCTCTCATCAGTCTGAAAGCGTTAGTGGGTTGTGAGCAAGAAAAGATCCCGGACTTGAGCAATGCAGTGACTATCGACGAACAAGCCGTGAGAACGTTGAACCTGTTTTTCTTTACTTTTCGCGTTCAACGGGGTCATTCTCTTGTACAACTAACTTCAGTCGCTTGTTTGGTGAGGTGTTCTTTTTTCTATGTTTTGAACCGTTCTGACGCAATCAAAAGTTATTTTATACATTGCGAGGGTCATCTTTTCTCATTGTTCTTGACATCATTTTTAACTCATGCCACCACACCGTCAAGGAAAAAACGCGCTCAAAGCTTCTAATCGTGTCAGACGGTCATATAGATATTCCCTGGGTCTTCAAGATCTATCAAATTTGACACGTTGCTCGGATGAAATTGATGTTGTCGATGATAAATCGGATTCGCTGTCCAGTGGTCCTTCGACTCGTTCAAGCAGTGGACACAAAGGAAAACGGGGAAGAGCTTCAATTTCGGCGAAAACCATTACTATAAAGGGGGTAGTATTTCATCCAACTGTCGTTTTCGATACATTCTGGCGATTTGCAGCCGAAAGGAAGGCTATTGATGATCGACGGCGTGCTGGAATGCCTCAGCCGTGAGTCACTCTCGTCACTTTTTGGCATATGTACATCAAATCTCATGTCATGTCCGCCCCAACTAGGTGGTCCAACGATCCAATTTTTCAGAAATATGCATTTTGCAATACCTATCGTGTATTGGACAAACTTTCTCAGTACCTCATTCGCGAGGTCATTGAGAAAGGGTCGCAGGATTTGCAAGAAGTCATTTTCCGCGTCATTCTGTTCAATCTGTTCACGAAACAGGAAACATGGGAACTTCTAGTTGATGAGTTGGGTCCACTCACGTGGGCGCGTTATAAGCGTGAGGACTATAATCGGGTCCTCAGCAGGGCCAAGAAATCGGGAATGTCGCTGTATACCGGTGCCTTCCAGAAACCGGCACCCAAGTTCGGGTTCAAAGAAGCATACCTCAACCATCTCTGCCTCCTTGAAGTCTTAATGGAAGCCGATCTCCCCGCAAGATTCCAGAATGCGAACTACTTGGCAGAAGTGTATGAATACCTCCTATCCTTTCCGAGCATGGGGGAGTTCTCGACGTATCAACTTGTGCTTAACCTGACCTACACAAAGGCACTCAACTTTTCAGGCATGGACTTTGTCATCGCTGGACCTGGGGCATCCTCTGGCCTCGGAAAAATGTTTGGTCGGCAGGAACTGAAGACAGCCAAGGAAACCCACCCTGACATCGAGGAGGAGCTCATCAGATGGCTAGCCATGAATCAAAATGCCCACTTCAAGCGATTAGGCCTTGGATTCTCAGGTCTTGGTCCCAATCATTTTCCAATGGACCTGATCGATGTGGAGCACACACTTTGCGAGGTTGACAAATACGCGCGAAAGGCCCACCCCTCTGTGAAAGGCAAGCGAATGGAATTACGTGCCGTTTTCAATCCTACTACAAGCATATTCCCGCCAGTAGCATTGCCCAAGGCTTGGAACTCTCCACAGAGGAAGATTGTGCGGATCTGGCCTGGATCTCGCCCCACCAAGTCAGTACGGTATGTCGTTTCCAAGATTACGACCCATCGCCAAGGAGAGAATGGGCGAGAATTTAGAGTTTCGTGGTTTGGTTATTCCGAAGAGGATGATACCTGGGAACCAGAGGGACATATGAGAGAGGATGCACCCGTCGCAGTTGAAGAGTACCTTTCAAGCATCGACCATACGTAGAATTGGCGAAAACAATCTTATCAGTCGTTAGCGTAACATACACTTTCTCTAATGTATATATGTAATTTTGTAGAATAATTTGAACCGTTACTTGGATCAACCTTGCCTCCAGATTTTGTTTTGCTTTTGTTTACGCGCCTTCTCTGAGGCACGCGTCTTTCTTGTTCTTCTACGAAATACCGGACTTTCGGCCTGGGTTGTCTGGCCGAACCGTTCGGGGGAACCATGCAATCGATTTCAAGGCTCAGGGAGTTACTCGTCAAGGTACTTGACACTGGAGTACTCGACCATGGCGAACAAGAGCTCTTTGATGAGCTGATGGTTCAAAAACCACGTCTGTTACGACTTTTCAACGTTGGACTGAGGAATACCGCCGAGCAAAAAGAGATTGAGTCTGGTACGTCCCTTACAACGCTTCCTCGAATCTCACTAACTTTCAACAGGCAAAACCATCATTAATGGCAAACATGTTGCCGTGAACACGGATTTCGCGCGTCAGAGCATATTCCTCTCTCAGCAACTTGACTGCTCTGAAAGATATGTGGCTGAGGTCCTCTACAATGTAATGTTGGAAAATCCGAATATCGACACTCTCCATTGCCTCGAACTTTCTGTTGCCTACTTTCACCAAAGGCGCCGCGACCTAGTCGACTGCATCAATCTGCTTATTCAAGCCGTCCTAGCAGCTGCAGCGCCGCAACCAACCGCGACCATGCTCAACCTCTCCGAATTTGTCACAAATCAACTTATTTACGGGATAAAACAGGGAGACGATCTCTGGGGCATCAGGATATTTCGGGAAATCGACAGTCTGGATGCTGTCCTTCTGAAGGCTGATAATGCCAGGAAGAATGCGGGTAGTTTGACAATCCTTGCTACAGGCCAACCAGGTGCACCCTCCATTCCGACTTAGCCATTTCTTGCAGACAATTGATCAATATGCACTAGGGAGTGTGACAGTTTTGGGGTCTGATCTTCTCGATTCTCGTTATGAGTCACTGAAATACGAACGGCGTATTTTGGCTACTGCTTTCGCTGGAATGGCTCGTCTTGGTGTCCTCTCCCCGAACGAAGTCAAACTAACAGTTGATTGGTTGGCCCGAAACCCAAATCACCCCATGTCGTTCTATATGCTCACTACCTCTTTGAACGCCCTCGATTCGGCGGACCCGAAATCTTTGGAATGGACACGTCGTAAAACAACAGTGACGAACAATGTTCTCACTGACTATATGAGCAAGGCTCTTGGTCCTGCCCCTCCTCAACCGTGGAGAGACTTGGGCTTAAAATCAGCAATCCTGCTGAAATGGACATTATGCCAGACTGAGGCGAGACATCGCGACCATAGCCTCGAAAACCGACTTGGCTTCCGCACTGAAGAACTAGAAGCCCAGGTGAAAAGTGCTGTTGAAGGTGATGCATTCGGCTACCTTGCACTTGCTGTTCTTCAGATCCAAGGAAAACACGGGACTACTTCGTTCTCCTCCCTCGCCAACACCTTGTCCCTTAGCGTCGAGCAACAAGACCATCGCACTGTACCTCCAGACGACTTTAATGTGTCCATTCTGTATGCCTTTGAAAGCCTCGTGCGCCTCCTCATCACTCATGCGTCCTCCGAAATCCGTAAAATCAAGGCTAAGCAGGAAGACCTTGCAAGTGCACGGACCGATCGGAGGTTTGCCGCCAGTGTTGTCCCGTCGCAACCAGACGGACCTGTGCCTCGTAACGACATCGCCGTGCTATTTTCATTTGTTGGTCTCTTGTACTCAGTCCTTCCCCCAGAACGTGCACTTCAGTTTTGGGGTTCAGGACCACAGACTGACACGCAGCAATCATATTTAGAATACGTTGAGAGCACGGCTGGAAAGCTACCGTCATTCTTGCAATGGGCAGTATGGTCACCCGGAAATGATCTGACAATGTTGACGGCACTGTATGATATGTTGGGTGGTCTGGCGAACGGTCAACAATGTAGTGAGCTCGCGTATAATTTCATGGCTCGTGGAACGGGAGAAGTCATTCCAGGTAGCACATTACCGTCGTCCTCTTCGACAGCGACGTCGGTCTCATGGGCTGGGATTTTTGACAGAATGGATAGCTGGGTAACCACTGCAAACACTAAACCACAGCAGCAGCAGCATCAACCGCACCACCACCACCTTGGCCTGGGGTCGACGTTAGGTCATCAATTATCACACTCCCGCTTGCTACCTCAACAGCAAATGCCATTCAGTCCGAAGGAGGGTGTGTTTGCGCAGTCGTTCCTGTATCTTCTATCCACTGTCGTAACTCATTCCGTGGCCGCACGCATAGCCATAGCAGGGCATGCGCAATTCTGTGCCATCCCAACTCTCGTGGCCCTCATATCCTTGGGAATTCCTTTGGAGTTGAAAGGAGCGGTATTCGAGACTCTTTCAGCCTTCTGTCAACCTGGAGCTGGCATCAACGGCATCGAAATATGCAAAGCCCTGTGGACGCTCATGGAGAAACATGAGGTCATCAATGTCCGTGTCACACAGGCGGGACCCTTTGGGGCGCCGCTGCCTGTAAAAGGCGTCGAAGCTGAGCTGATCGAGATTGAAGCTGTTCACCGACAGTATCCATCAACCATTCCCTTCTTGACGCTTCTCACCACTCTTATACACACTCCCAAACGAATACCTTTGAAAGATCGCGTGGCGGATACTCAGCCTATGAACACAATTCCTGAGACCTTGGGACAACCCTATCGCTTGCCTGGTATTGGACCGTTCACTGCTTTCGTCATCGACAATGTATTTGAAAACATCCCGAACCGAGAGTACTCCCGCCCTTCTGATCGATGGCAAATCAACGATCTCTGTCTATGCTTCATTGAACGGGCATTAGCTAGTTTTGACCTCGAATCGTTGGTCAACAATCAAAGCTTATCAGCGAATCCTGAAACTCTTGTCCCTCTGTTGATCCATCCTGGTTACGATGTGATGAAACGCCTCCTTACTCGCACACCGCTGCAAGCTCGCATCTTGTCATATATTGTCGAGGGCGTGAAAGGTTTCGAAGGGGACTTTGCAGTTGATGAGCCATTCTTCCGTTCCACGATCACTCGAGTCCTTCGGATTGTACACCGCATCTTGGAATCTCAAGATATCTTTCTTGACGTTCTCGTTCCTCTCCTCACAGAAATCAATAGCGCGCCTATTATAGGGCCAGTCAACCCCCGCTCTTATTACAGCAGATTTGATCAAGAGTTGTCGTTTGGCTCTCAGTATATCCCAGCACTTGCAGCATACATCACTTTCCCGAACTACTCAGAACTCGCACTCTACTCCATAAAAATTCTTTCTTCCCTCTCGGTCTCCTTGTCTTCGACGAATTTGGCAACCTTGTTGGACCGCAGCAGCGAATCCGAGAGAATACTGGCAGGGTTCGTGGATCTATTGAGTACTCAATCCTTCGAAGAGGTTGCCAGTGCTGAAGCTGCTGTTGATGAGAATACTGGAGCCGGAGCCCCGGATGTTGACAAGCTTCCGGACCTTACACAGGCTATCAGACTTACAGCTCTTGACCTTTTGATACAAGGGACGGAATCCAACCGTCCCTACCCAAACATATCTCATTTTTTGCTTTTTGGGACGGCAAAGGGCGAGCAACACATCCAGGATCCCCATGCGTTGGGAGCACGTCGGACGAGCATCCATATTCTTCTTGATTTGCTCAATGCTGGTGTACCACGCCTTAAGGGTAAAGGCAAAGAGCGTGAACAGGAATATGTGACGCCCCTCTTTATTACGTCGCCCGAACTGGCAGAAAAATGCTACCGAGTGGTGTACCATCTCTGTACTCACTCACGAACCTCGGACTTTACTACAAGATACCTCCGTACACGGGAAGATTTCTTTGCGCGTCAACTGGCCAACGTACCTTCCCAAGTTCCACAGACAATTCGACAGCCATACATACAAGTTCAGTATAACGACGGAGCTCGTGTTGTCACTACAGTATCCTCGTTCGGCTCCTTCCTTCGTCTGCGTTCCTGCATTTTTGACCTCGCTGCACTCGATCTTCATATCTTGACAAATAAAGGACATTTGAAAGGAGTTTCAGAGCTCCTTGAGATCCTTTTTGGCAACCCCTCTGACCTTGACCCCGAGAATGAACGATATCATCAGTTTCAAGAAATAGGGCAATCTCACTTACGTATCATTGAGTTCCTTCAATCGTTGATGTTTGACTGGTCGGACAGCTTACAGATTGAACCGCTCGATCTTCAGTTCCTCGGCCAACTTGATATCCATTCATGTGTCCGTGCGAATCTTGTGGGTTGCGAAATCATAGATCGAACTGCACTCCTGTCTCTCTTGACGACTGCCAAACGCACGCTCCACGCTCAAGGTATCATCGCAACAATTGCGCACGCGGAACAACTCCAGCGGGAGGCTGCCTATATTTTGGAAAGCTGTGTTGTTGAAAATCATCGTCGAGAAATCTCGCATTCACTGATCAAAGGTTATGAAGCATGGAGACGCCTGCTGGATCTAGCCTTGACAAAGTGTTTCGATCGCCTACCCCACGACAGACGAGAGAACATGCTATTTGACCTCCTGCACGTTCTTCCTTCTGCCATCCGATCCCCAGAAATCGAGGAACCCACAGCGGTGCTGTTATCTGAAGCTGTCCTATCATCTATCACCAAGTTACGTGACGATAGACGCCAACAACTCATCGCTCAGTCAGCGGGTGGCAATCCCGAGTCTGGTTCCTTGCCCGCAGAGCGTTTGTTCGCCATTCTTCGCAACATTCTTGAATGCATCACGGAGAACAATCGCGTGGAGCTTGTGCGAGGAAATTTATATGCGGCCTTGATCAACTACGTGCACCTGTTATCGTCACCAAGTCATGACGAACGCTCTGATATTTCAATGGGGAGGGCGAAGAATTCCCTGTCTTTGACTTCATCCAAAACCCAAGAGAATTATATTGATGGAAGCCTATCCAACATCTCACTTAATCGTGTTCCAATTACGCAAAGTTTCAGTTCCTTACAAGCAGGAAGTTTAGAAACATTGAAAGGTGGCATGGAACGCTTGATTGCAATAATCACTCGAGATGCTATCGATGGAACAGAAGTATGGAAGACTGTGGCATTTATGCTCCTGGATGCTATTGTCGAACTTTCAGGAGCAGAAAAAATTCATATGGTCACAGCGGTCCTAACTAAACACGGGATATTGGCAAATTTCGTGCAGGGGCTGAAGGAATCCGATTCACGTTTGCTATCGGTACTAAAACCTGATCCAGGTTCGTGATTTTTATGAGCATTTTGGCTTTTTCTCATCTTTTGTAGATGACCTGAATCCACTCTATGTTTTTGAAGCAAAAATGTCCTTCTTCCTTCGAATGGCGCAAACACGAGTGGGGGCAGAACGGCTACTAGAAGCACAGTTAGTACCTGTCCTAACCCGGTGTGACTTCCTCGATGCGCGACCAGAGGCGGATCAGTCTTTCATGGGTAAGTTCCTGTTGCTCATCCTCGAAATGTTGCCGACGTTGGATGCTAGATCGAGATTCTTTTCTGCCATCTGCAATCCAACGTTATCATCAACTCCTCATGCCGACCCTTCAGCTCATCAATTCTTTGCTTGCAACTCTGGGAAATAGGCATGGCACTATTGTCAATCAGGTACTACAAAGCTCTACTAGTCTTGTTCAACTATAATTCAAATTTCTCTCAGGCTTTGGATCTTCTCAATAGTCATAGTGCAACTTTCACAATTCTCCTTAAGAATGATGCAGATTACGTGCCACTAGCATTTCTAGAAGAGATTCATCTCCTGATCACACTCGCATCGAATGTCCTTCAGATCGTTCCAAAGTCTGAAATGGTGCGTTATCAGGTGATCTATTTAAATGTCACTCCTTACAGTTTTACTTTAGTTGTCGAGTAATTCTGGTTTTGGCGCTGTTCATGCCGCAATACTCACCCTCGCTGCACGATCCCTTGGTAGCGGGAAATGTTTTGCTCACATCCCACCACAAACTGATATCGAAGCACAATCAGCAAAGGAACGTGCATTTGGTATGTTGTCTTCTTTTATGAATATTTAGTTTCCTGAAATTATCCTAGGACGTGGTGCTTTAACAAAATTTGATGTCACAGTTCGACAGCGAGAACGATTCTTGAGGAAGAGTATTATTGTTTACATTGGCGCAGCCAGTGACTTTACAGGTCGGTATAACTTTACTGTTCGTCCCTGCGTAGACATGCTAAAATATCACAGAACCCGAGATCACACTTATCCTGTCCCCGATTACAACGGTGCAAATCCGACGTGAGGAAGTCCATTCCCAATTTCTTGGTGAGCTCTGTGCTTTCATAACTTGTAACCGTTCTGACATGTCCTTAGCCACAATACCTACGGTTGGCGACGCTCTCAGTTCGCTCAGTGCACTTTCTACAGAGCTTGCCCAGACCTTGAAGCAGATCGCGGATCTGGGTGCTGAGCTCGCCGCTCACAACCATATTGCAGTGGACAATGTTACAGACGTAAGCATTATAAATGCCATCTCTTTCGCTGTCTTACCAGCTTGTGTCAGATTGTCATGGACATACACAGATCGCTCTTACAGGACCTGGATGTCGCGCAAAAACGTCAACTAATTTGTGAGGAACTCGAGAACGTCCAAAGGTCAGCCATCAGGGAAGCCCGGATTTTACTCGGTAAGTCTCTGATCCCTACGACTGTGATCATTGGTGTTTGACATCTCTTAGACACGGTAGAAATGCTTCTGCTTCTCCTCTGGAGGCACATACAGCACTATACTTCTGCTGCATCTGCACTTCCCGCCCCTTCTGCCTCACTCTCCCTTTCTACTTTGTTTAACAGCAGCAAGCCCCAGGACGCTATGAACGCAACTATGCGTTTCTTGGCATCTCCGGACCCCGCAACATTCAAAGAAGACGTTGGGCAACGATTAGGTCCAGTTCTAGTGAAGCTCGAGGGACTTGATCTTAAAAATGTACGTCAATCTCTGCCTGGATTATGCGTTGGCTCACCTTTCGCTTTTGTTCAGGGTGCAGAGGTGCAGAACCAGAGTCACGCATATATCGAGATTATGGCGCGCCGCATTCGAGATAGTCTAGGGTTATTGCTAGACCCCTCGGGTCAGCAAGAGAAGTGAAAGGAGTTGGGTGCAATCGATCTCTTGTAGAATGTATATGAGTAGTCCTTGATTTAATTTGCAAAGTATGTGTTCATGGCTTCTTCACGCTATAGCTCAAGGGACGTTACCAGGAAAAGTCAGAAGCCGCGACTGCTTAGCCTTTCTCCCAGTATTGAGACAAGTAGAACCTTGCTATATATATGCACAACTAAGGATTTCACAGTAACAAACATCGTACGATGAGAGAATTTTTGTATGTCGGTGATTGCGAGCCCTCTTCCAATTTCTCTTTACATATCCATCTATTTGCCCTGATTAGCGCCCGTCCTGAGCTGCCCTTGAGGGTCCGCGTGATATTGTAACCAATCCAAAGCCGTGATCCGCTCTGATGTTGATGGAGTCACTCGAATTATCAAATCTTCCTGAACACATAGATTTGTGGCTGTCAAATCTGTTCCTCGTCTTCATTTCGGTACCCACCTTCGTAATCGCCGCAGGGTCTACGTCATGATCAGTGTCTTGGCCAAGAGCTCAGAGTGATTTGCAAGCCCAGGCGCGGCATGGCCTATGGAGTTGGCCCCCTCTTTTCCTCCTTTCAAAGTTCCGACAGTAAGTCTCCAGGAACCTGCGATCAGATGTATTTTCTGAAGTCAGTCTCACCAGACGCATGGTTCTATTACTGGTGAACAATGTCTTGCCAGTCAAATTCTGGAGAACTCCTCTTTCCAGGTATATAATGACCATTTCCATGACCTTCGCACGAATCAGACCAATCACTCCCCACACGCGCTCTCCATGACGTTCTCGACTTCTGCCCTTACCGCCGTTTTCGGCAGCGCCACACTATTCGTCCCTGGGCTTGCTACTCCCGTTGGGCAAGTTGAAACTGTACCTGGCTCTTTTTAAATAACATATCCGAACGGTCCTTTAGAGAGAGCCTCGCCCTCCGTTTTACCGCCCTCCTCACTGTCCTCCCTGTTATCCATTGCGTCCCCCTCACGTTCGACACCGTCCTCCCCGCCCTCCTTATTGCCCTTCTTGCCCATTGCCTCCTCCCCCTCTTCCGATTCGTCCTCCTCACCTCCCTCCAATTCGCCCTCCCTACCCTTTCCCAATTCATCCTCCCTCCCCTCCTCCACCCGGCTCCCCATTTCGCCCCAACAGCGGCGGTGGACGTGGGGGCTCTGGGAATGCCGGAAGTGGTGGCGATGGTGGTGGCAATATCAAGAATAGTGCAAGTGGAGGCTCTGTAGGCGGAGGCAAACACATCAACGTCATCGATAACAAATCGTGATTAGGAGGTAATAACGCCATCATACCACATGACAGTTGCTGATTATAATTCTCGCCCTTCAGCCTGTAATAAGGCTTGTTATGCACCTGGATTGTTTCTAGTTGGATGGTATCCAATCATGACGAGTGCTACTGACTTGTATCAATCCGGTACCGTGCTTAAAACGTAACCACGATTTATCATATGAACTTGATTATGTTATCATAAAAATAGATGGAGCGAAGCAATTTTGTAGAGCACGCAATTCGACATTTTTTATTGCATGGGTTGAACAGGAACAGAGGCAAAAACTAGCAACCAATGCCTAGTATCGGGCAAATTAATGCTGTTTGTCTGATGTTTTCCATACGGGTCCTGAAAAAAAAGAAAGAAGAAGCATGGAAATTCGCTTTCGATCAATCTAAACTGTGCATTAGATGAAGGAGTAGGTTGATTCAACTTGGTACAATAGACTACGTAATTGAGTATTGTGAGGTATGCGGATAAAGGGAAGGATGCATGTCAAGCAGACCAATGCGCCCCAAAAAACGGAAATGTTCACTCCTTTGAAAGTGCTTCACTCCACTCCAAAGCCTCCTTCTCTGACAAATTACATCGGACGATAAGATTTTCAAGGCCCGCAGCTGCCTCTGTGCGGAAGATTTTGTGCTCGATGGGAAACGCCAATCCGCACCTCCGCATCTCATAGTACACTTCCGTAATTTTCTTGAACAACTCCCTAGGCTGTACTCGCCAGGCCTGCTCAAGACAACATGTCTTGATTTGCTTCCGCATCCTCTCGCAAGACTTCCTATATTCGTCGGCCAAACGGTTATGATAACCACGTGTCGCCGTGATACAGGCGACGCCATTCGGATGCATACCATGCTTCTGAAATGCGCCCTTGTTGGCAAGCCACCATTGACACATGTTGTCCTCCTGTTCAAGTCCAGTGATTGCTAATACAATCGGCACATTACCACCACAGACAATTTCGTGGAATATGTGCCAATTCCTGTAGGTGTCTTCTCTAATTCTGGGTGCTCGCACACAGAATATCAAGAGATTGATACCAGTGAGCGATGTAAGCAATCGATAGAGCTGGCTAATGGCTTGCTGTTTCAGGACAGAGCCTCCACTTGCTTCGTCTAAACCCGCAGTGTCGTAAATATTGAACGTAAGATCGTCGAAAGAAACCGAATAACATGTGGGCTTCAATGTGACGTCTGTAGGGCCACTGCCCGCAGGCGCTATGTCTTTCTGTGCAATCATATTCACGATGGAGCTCTTCCCAGAGCCGCATTCACCAAAAAGCACGATGTTCGGCGTCGGAATAGCGATATCCATGGACTGCAGTCGCTGCAATGACACTCATCAGGTTGGACCAAATGATTATTATTCAACTCATCTACTTACAAGAGCACGAGAGAACAAGTTGGTCAAGGTAGATTTATAGTGCGACATGGGTGAGTGTGTCTGATAATTGATTTGAATGCATTGGAACGAACAACAAGCTTTAAATATCAACACCAGTTATCAAAAAGTTGACTAGGCGCTGAAAAAGATACGGCCAGTCAGAAGCAGGCTTCACAGCAGAAGCTCAGGAGCCGTGGGTAGCATCATCCGAAAGGCTATAGGCTGCACCTCAATGTGGGAACTGAAATCGAGGTCGGATGCAGGAGCAGATAGTCTAATACTAGTATCAAGCTCGAAGAAAGTATTGGAAGTATGTCGGTTGGTCTGATACGCAGCAAAGAAGCAGTAGCTATACAGCTAAAATCTGACTCGATTGAAGCGCCGGTGAAGTTCCGTGTCATTGGAAAAAGGATGAATTTGTGATACAGTCTCTCTAAGCGCTCATTGAGCGCTCATCGATATATTCAGTCTTGACTCGGAACTTGATTGGATGAGTAATGACGTTTGATGCTTTCTCTCCCCTCCCTATCCTTCTTCGGTATAAGTGGAATATAGCTCACTTTTCCAGTAGTGCACAGTTCACCAACTTGGATAATCCAACATGAGTAGAGATCGTGTGTCAGGGCATGGTCGTCCTGAAGGTCATCCAGGCTGGTTGGACATGAAGCAGTCGACCACGAGTTCCGAGATCGGAAGAAGTGACTTTGAAAAAAAAATATTTGAAGGGAAAACATATTGCATGCCACTTACAACGTAGGTGATGGAAGAAGTTCTGTTATCAATTGCGTGCTCAGACTTCCGTAACGTATTCGGCCCAGACCTTTGAGATCAATGCGTTGTCCAGGCTGTTCCAGTTATCAAAAAAGCAACTGAGCCTTCCGTATGTGTCATTTTGTGGGTCTCAAAGAGTGGGCCTGTGGGCCTGCGGTGAAGACAAAGAATTAGAGAATGGAGGTGTGGCTGATTTCATCACAAGTGCGCAGCCTTAGTGAGAAATAGAGAGTGAAGCCGAGGCTTCTAAAGTAGATGGCTGGGAATGGGAGACCTTCGGTGAAGAGAAGGCGTTTAAGATGGTTTGATAGACTGACCTGTTGAGACCGGGAATCTGTAGGCTATTGAGGAAGGGCTCAAAAAGAGAGAATAGTGGCTTGTGTACCCAAACATAACAAGAAGACTCCCAGACCGTGGACCACATTGAAGTCATCCTTTGGCCTAACCAAGGCTAAGAAAAACCTCTGTGACGTTCGATAAGAGTCAGAAGGTCATCAGCAAGCGCTCGTCAAGTAAAAAATTTTGTCGATGCGATATCAGGACTTGGCTCGGGACCTGACGCGAGGACTCTCGCAGAGCTCATAAACACAATTGTGAACTTTGCCCGTCCCTTTTCGTGTTTACCCGCGGCCGTTGACTCCTAAAGTCGAATAGCAAGATCCATGATTTGACAAGTGGGCTTGGTTGGGTCCATTCAGGCGCTAAAAGGTCAATAGAAGCACGTCGCTGGTACTTGCAGAAGAAGTTCACGAAAAAAATGACGCGTCGACGTGTCTGATAACACAAAACAGGGAATATCATTCTGGTAGCTGAATATGTACAGCACTGATTAAGGTCCGAACATCTTCGCCATTGTTGTGTTCTTTGACTGTCGCTGGCCTACACTCACGGCGCACTGGTCGTTGGGTCGCAACACAATCGGGGTTAGTCATGGTCCATTGATATGATGATTATTCCTTGTATGGCATAACAAAGTACAGATGAGTATCTCGAACTCGCGGAAACTATAGATGATGAAAAAGATATGGAAAAAAGTATTTATAGGAGCAGTAGCCCAACGTGCAGAAGTCGAAGCTCGAAGACTAGGGTTGTTCAGTCCTGTGATAGTGCTTTGCCCAGTTCCCATGCCTCCTCCTTTGACAGCTTACATCGCGCGCGAATTTTTTCCAGGTCCTCAGCTGCCTCCTCACGAGTGGTCTGGTGTTCGATGGTAGAGCTACACCATCGCGTCTCATACGCGACTTCCACAATCTTTTTGAACCATTCGACAGGCGGTACTCTCCAAGCCTGCTCCAAACAATGTGTCCTGATTTGTGTCCGCATCTTCGCCTGAGATTCCTCATATTCTGCGTCTAAAAGGTAGTTACCCGATCTGAGCTGCTTGCCACGCGTAGCTGTTATACACGCGATACCGTTCGGATGCATTTCATACTTCTGAAAAGCACCCTTACTACGAAACCACCACTGATCCATGTCATCTTCCTGTTCGAGTCCAGTGATAGCTAATATAATCGGTACATGACCACCACAGATGATCTCGTAGAATAGGCGCCAATTCTTGTAGGTGGTGTCTTTGATCCTGGGTGCTCGCATGCAGAATATTAAGAGATTAACGCCAGTCTGAAGCGACTTGAGCAGTTTATAGAGCTGAACTGTAGCTTCTCGTTTCGGGACGGATCCTTTGTCTGCTTCATCTAGACCAGCAGTATCGTAAACGTTGAATTCACGCCCGTCGAAAGTTACCGGATAACAGTCGCTACGGAATGTGACACCTTGAGCGCCACTGCCGACGGGCGCTGTGCCACGATCCCCGATCATGTTAACAATGGAACTTTTTCCAGAGCCAGATTCACCAAAGAGCACTATATTCGGGGTGGGCAGACTGCCGTCCATGACAGACACTGCAATGTCATGTGTCAAGTTAGATTTGACTCTCAATCAGCTGGTCTACTTACAAGAGTACGAGATAGAGAGTTGATACGAGCTAGTAGGTTTGAATCGGTGGAGCGATAATGTAACAGGGTATTGTGCAATGACAAGAACAAGTCTGGTATAGTCGTCGGATGGACTTGAAGTGGTTTCAGGCGATCGAGCTTTAAGTATTGACCCCAAGTCTTCAGAAGATGGTTCGGCACCAGACACATGTGGTCGTCCAGAAGCACGCGGCAAAAGACAAGAACATTGCAGCCTCCTTGTGAGAACAGAGAATAGGACATAGGTGTATGGCAGATCGATCAAGGTCATAGGAATTGTATTGGAATTTCTCAGAAGCAGGTCAGATGGTCCCTTACGCAGCAGTTTCTGAGCAGCAAAGATGAAACATTTAATTTGATCAAGGACCACTGGTCAACTTCTGTGATATAGACGAGAGTCGAAGTGTTGGCTTGGTCAGAAGGTCACCAGCAAACACTCATCAAGTAAAAAGTTTTATCGATGTGATATAGGGACTTGACTCGGGAACTGACGCGAGGACTCTCGCATGGAGCCTCATAAACCCTTTCAAGTCGAGGATCCCACCAATTCCCCACTTGTTGATCGTGAACACCCTTTCCACCTGTCCTGCACAACGTAAGTATGGATTGCCTGCCAAGTGTAGTCTGAAGCTCACCCAAAGATATGTGATTTTGAAGTATGTATCATCAGACAACGATTTCCGAAATCAAGGGAGGAGGCTCCGAACAACCAACCTTTGATTGGAAGGAAAGATCACACATCGCTCCCAATGTTCTGTTTTTCGGCGAGACAGGTGTTGGGAAAAGTTCTGTGATCAACATGCTCGCTGGGAAGGAGATCGCTGAGACATCTGGGGACGCTGTGGGCTATACCTTTGAGAACACTGGATATACTATTCAAATCCCCTCCACCAGCGACACAAAGAATACGAATACAAAGGAGATCAATGTGTGGGACACTGCAGGGTTGAATGAAGACGAGTATGGGACGGTTCCTCCTGAGATAGCGATGGAAAACCTACGCCGGCTCGTGGAGAACCTTGGGAATGGGCTCAATCTTCTCGTTTACGTTATACGCGGATGGCGTCTTGGCAAAGTCATTAAGCCTAACTATGACATCTTCGTCACTGGTATCTGCCAAAGCAAAGTGCCAGTTGTTCTCGTCATCACCGGTTGCGAGAACGAGTCACCCATGGACGATTGGTGGTGTCAGAACAAGGAGGTTTTTGCTGCCCATGGCTTGTACTTTAAAGATCACGCATGCATTGCTTCGAGTCGAGGGAAGCTCAAGGACGGAGTGCACTTATTAGAGGAAGAGTACCGGGAATCTGAAGAAGCAGTGAGGCGCGTGGTATTAGACAATGTTATGACGTCGCCTTGGGTCGAAGACAACAAAAGGTGGATGGAAGCGACAAAGAAGCTGTTCTCCAGACCACGTATGTCTACGACAACAGCGCAGAGACAGACTGCTCGGAAGAAAGCAAGCGGAACAGAAGATAAGAGGGAGATTGGTGGCCCAAGCCGATCAAATTTTAGAGGCCTCACCTTAAGTCTTGGCATCCTTGGCGATCTCAGCTGGACACCTCGGATCCGGGGTGGATACTGATGTTGGGGCCAAATAGCGATACCGAATACCGAATATTTGGTAATATAATATTTGAAACTCCGCTGCCCTCCAAGAATCTTGTCGACGCGTCGACGCGGCTCAGCATATACGCATTTGTCACGTTTCAAGCCTCTCTCACTTGATACAGCTTGTAGCTGTGTCTATTTTAATGCTTTCATCTTTAAGCTAGCTTAATAAACTTCAGTCTTCGGTTTCTTTCTCTATGTCAGAGCCTGTCTTTAAGTTTGTCAATTTCACACCTCCTTCTGTTGAAGAGGAGGAACCTGGCTATACGGGCTCTCTACCTGTTAAACGAAAGCGCGGACGACCTCCTGGCTCTAAAAACTCAAAAAAACGGTGTATTGATGGTGATACTGAGCTGGATCATAGTAGTAAGCGTGGACCTGGTAGACCTCGAGGTTCTGGGCCAAAGCAACGTGCTCGGGCCAAAGCGACTGCTCTTGCATGTAGCAGAAAGATAGAATGGATACCTGGTGTACCTCTGGTAAGCTCTCAACTGTAATTGATAGCAAAACTGATCTCCAATGCTTTGCAGAGAATACCTGGCACAAGCCAGCATCAATCATTGTCAAATACCACTCCAACTCCGGATTCTTCATCGGCAGATCTGCCTAATATCTATTCAGACTCGGTACCACTCCAGTCTCCTCGAGAAGATGGCCGATCTGCTATCAATCGCGTTCGAGATCATGTCAATGCTGAGACAGAACCTCCAAATTCCAATGATTCTTATGGACCACCTGCTGATTTACCAAATGATGGCATTCATATTATTGAGGATGTTGATGATCGTGAAAATCTTCGCTCCTTTGTCTCAGAGGGCCTGGGATATGATGAAATCGGAGATGATGAGAGTGAGATTGGACCCAAAGATGATAGTGGTGGCCTTGGTGAAAACCAGCGACGGGAACATCCTCCATGGTTCCAAAAAATATTTCAAGATATTATTCAGGAGCTGATTGATGATCGCAATGGTCTGGGAGGCCGCTCACGCTACTACAGGGCTGGTATATTTTGGCTTCGTCGTAAAGCAGTGTGGTTCCATCTTGGCAAACAAGATCTCAGACCAACCGACATTTTCCTCCCAGAATTCTTTTATTGGGATCCGATGGACTTGTTTGAAGAGTCAGGAATACCGTGTCCCAACTGTGGTCACGTTCTCACACGTTCTGGCTTTGTGAATCGCCCTCGTCGTGTGGTTGATATCGACACTTGTTTCTGGTTGATTGGGACCTTATACCGTTGTCGAAAAGGTGGTACAAATGGATGTGGGAAAAAATTCCGGAGTTGGGATTCTCGCATCCTTGAAAAATTGCCACATGCTCTTGCTGCCGAGTTCCCTGCAAAGCTGACCTGGCGTAGTGCTCTATCATGGAAAGCATTTGGTATTCTTCGTTCCTGCATTCAACATGGCATGGGATCTGGTGAGGTGGCTGAAATGTTCCGAATGCAACATCTTCGACGATATGATGAGATTAGACTACAGTATCTGCACACAAAGGTCACCCGCATGCACCTCCCACACCAAGAATATGAACCATTCCTTCCGTTTGATGACCAGTCAGATGATGGCTTCCATGGATTTACTCCGAGTGGACAATGGCTTCGAGATGTTTATGATGATGTCATGGAGAGCCATCGTGACACACTCAACCAACACACTGCAATGCTTACAGGACGTGTATGTGCTATTGACCATAGTCACAAGGTGCGACTTGTTTTATTTTGGATATCTTTTATGATCCAATTGTGATTCTAGATTGCAAAACATGTCTTCAAGGTCAATGGAGTTCCTATATTCACTGCTCTATTAACAGTGACAAATGAGAACGGAGAGATTCATGTTTGCAATTTTGTAGCAACGAAGTCCCATTCTCAATATGTTGAGGCGCTCTGAACAATGTCTCATGATCTCACTCTCTATGGACATTCCCAACCTGAGTTATTTTACACCGATAATATGATAGATAAAGGCATGCTCGAAAGCATCTTTACATCACTACTCGATAAAGTCACTCCAGTTGAAAAGTATTCTCACCTTCCAAATTTCACCCTCACCCCTTCCTGTGTACCACAAATCTTGGACTCGGTATCAGAAATCAATAACGCTATTCGTGGTATCCTCAATGATCTTCCCATACTATCGGAAACACAACCAGGAGCAAAATTAGTTGTTGGATTTGATTCTGAATGGAATGTCAACATGTCAGCAGCAGGACACATTCATGGCCATGGCCCACCTGCAGTGCTGCAGATTGCATACAAAGAACAGGTGTTGATTCTTCAGGTATGTATTGCATTCAGGACGTCCACGTCAATATTCGAAACTACTAATCTTCTTCTGACTATAGATTGGAGAAATGTTGTCCTGAAAGAAACTGCCAGAGGAGCTATACAACTTTCTCAGAGATCATCGAGTTGTAAAAGCTGGGAGACTAGTAAACGGTGATCTCCGTCAGCTTGCTATAGCAGCTGGAGAAGATCCAGCCATGTTCCAAGGGGGACTCGATCTTGCAACGTTTGCTAAGCAGCGGCTTCTCATTACCAATGCCAGAGTGTCTCTCACAGAATTGACTGCAGTTATTCTGGGCAAATGTCTTGCTAAAAATCGGACAGAGCGCATCTCAAGCAATTGGAGTGACCACAAATTGACTACTGATCAGATCCAGTATGCAGCATGTGATGCGTATGCATGTCTATGTCTATACCGCAAGATATCCAAGTCTTCAGAGCCAAAGCCACTATCACCTGCATCGGATTTTATTGGACAACCTGTCGTAATCATGACAGGTGATAAAAAAAAAATTGCGGCACGCGGTTGCATTTCCAGAACAGCTACTCAATCTTCATTTGACAATATCAACGTCACACCAACTCGTACTGTTGTTTCTGTGCAGGAAGTTGTCATTCCCGCAACCATCATGACTCAGCATCGACGACAGCCTTTATCAAGTATGGGGTCTGTCCCATTTGATGTGGTAGTCCACCGCTCACATATTCGTACACTTGGTACTACTTTTGCACATTCAGATTCAAGCCTGGAGCCTCTCACTCAATTCATATCACCGACACTCCCCAATTCATCACCACTTCCAGGCACTTCTGCCATTGGTTCTCCATCCATGGCATCACTTGAAATTGCTCCAGACATCCCCCAACAATCCGAAACCAGTCCAAGGATTGATGAGATGCCAGTTGGTGAATTATTGGGTAGTGACAATATCTCTTCGGAGGCATTACCTCTCAATGATACACAGATTCACGAACACCGAGACCCTAATAGCATGAATCTTGGCACTGATACGTTAGGACCACGCAATCCAGACCCAAATTCCTTCATTCGCAGCCGGGTACTCAAAGATGCCTTCCATGTCTTTAACATGCTTTACATTTCACGCACCCATGGACTTCGAGTTCCCTTTGCTCAAGCTCTGCGTGATGCATTATTTGTGCCTCATCCAGATGACAAGGCACGGATTGAAGCATGGTTGAAACCTCGAAATCTTTGTTGGGATGATGTTCTTCGATTGAATCCAACTTGGTTATGGCAGCGATGCCGGCGTACAATCCCCCCACCTGAAATTCTTTTTCCGTTGATCCATGATGTCTTCATGACCTGGGGGCCTCTCACAGATGCAAAAACACTTCTTCCTCTATTCAACGATGCTGCATGGAAGATTGCTAGGAATATTCTTGAACTAATTTGGTATGGCTTTGTTTCTGACCCACCGGGCATCTCACTCTATTATATCATTGGCATTGATGGAAATGGACTACCTGTTTATCGTTGCATTCGGGGCACAAATTCAGTTGAAGGAGGGGTACATACACATTTACGCACAATGCTTCCATCATGTGGGGCTTCTGTTCGACATATGGTTACTTGTCTTCTTGACTTTATTCTCCATCACAACCTGTTGGTAAGTCTGAATTACTTTGAAGCTACTATTGTGTGGCCAGCTGATCAATATCTTAGGTTGGAACTTTCAACACGACTGGCAAAAAATATACTGGCCATGACTCAATCTGGCTCCTTAACGAGATCCAGGAGCTGGAGATCACACTCTCAACAGCTTACCCTTTGACATCACCACTAGAGCTGACATTCATCAATGGAAATTTGTATCAGCAGACGACTGAAGCAATGGGAATAATGCCCGTTCCTGCATCTCTTCGAGTTGAGGCTGGAATGTTAGAGTTTGTCAAAGGCACTGATGGAGCACAAAAACAGGCCTATCTGGCAAAGATGCAGGGTACACGAAGACCTATTCTTCCTGTCAATACTGTTGCCGAGCGAAAACTGTTCAACCAGCTGATGCGAGAATGCGATGATTTTCGATCTTCAACTACGTCAATCAAACTGTCGGCCGTCAAAATTTGGAATCGCTATGCAGAAAATGAGAAAGATATTTACTACAAGGTGATTTTTTTGTATATGCAGCATCATTTACCAATTTACAAGGCCGTCATCAGCTTGAAGAACATCTTACATCACACTTCAAAGGCAACTGGAAAGAAGTTGCAAATTCCATTCAGTCTGTGTGTCAGGCATTAGCACATATTGATCCACTTCGAAGGCGACTTCGTGACCCAGGACGATCAAAAGCAATTGTTAATGTTCCCGCTACTAAACCATCCATTCACCAAGCAACACAAGGTTTTCGTTACTTACAACACTCTGAAAGGAGCATTTTGCCGTAAGCTTGATTTGAAATCTCAATATACATCCTCTCAAACACTTTTTCAAGGTCTAATTCCATACACCCTAATAGTTCGACCAATATGCAGCTGTCACAAGCACCGGAGGGCCCTCCTCTGCTAGGAACAACTCCCACAGCATCTCCAATCACAAGCGAGCCAAAAACAACCACCGTAGCGCTACCAATTGAGAGCGAGCCCAAAACAACTGCTCTGGCACTACAAACTTTTGCATCAGCAAATCATATGAGCACCGACACTGCTGAAGCAACACTCGCCTTGAGTCAACAACGTGCAAAAGAATCCCACCCAAAACAAATGGCACATGAAACCAAACGAAAGCCTCGGGGATGCCCACGGTGCAAACAGGAGGATTGTTATGGCAAGCAGGCATGGTATCGATGTCAGTTTGAATGCCAGGATTGCCGGACTCTCAGCGTTGCTGATTGCATTGGTCGGAGCTCAACGGCACGCCACAAACATCGATGTGTTCCTGCTTCAGCAATACGGCTCACAGATGCAGCACGGAGGGTAATAAATGCTTTGTCACAGCATAATCGGTTGTAATAAGGACAGTATCTGTCATATAATGTATGCCTATAGTCGTCCTAGTGTATATAATACAACAAAAACTCACCTCTAGTCCAATCCATCTCCATTGACACTCCTTGGAAGCCATTCTCTTTGAAATAGAGTCAATTCATGATCAAGGAAATGCAGCAAGAAAAAAAGACCTATTCATGTGGGAGGAGCTCCAATGTACCATCGATGTCGCCTAGTTGATTTAGAGTCGCTATTTGGTCGTTTATGAACGGTATTGCTTAATTCGGGGTCGCTATTCGTGTGGTGATGACAACTGGCAGCTGTTGACCGGCAAAATCCGCAAGATAGCGACCCAGAAGAAGAATTTTGGACTCATTTCCACATATAATCGGTGGTTCGAATCTAGGACTCATCTTGTGGCACGGTCAAAGTGAGTAACGATCTACAGTAAGCTCGGACTTCTCTTTCCTCTCTTTCCCTCTTTTTCTCCTTCCTTTTTCGGAATTTATTTAATTATTTTTTTTATTTGGCCCCAACACTATTATCGAGCCGCTATTGGAATGTGCTTGTTCACGTGATATGTCCTCGGGAGAAAGAGACAAAAACACTGTTCGAATGGGATGACTG